>JANHFM010001763.1:612088-624654 GCA_032468115.1 Grayia smithii | reverse complement strand
GTCATGGAAGCCATGAACTCCCGCACCAACTCTGATGTCTCACCCGCCGATGGCAAGTTGAAGTCTCCCACAACCATAAGGTTGGGGAACTCCACTGCCAACTCAGGCAAGACATCGAGTAGTGCGGGTAGGGCTGAGGACACGTAGCTGGGAGACAGGTACGTAACCAACAGGCCTATCTTAACTTCAGAATCCCAGCGCAACAACAAGGACTCACTTATAGTGCTTCTTTTCCTCAGAAGCTGGCCTTTATCGGGGTATATCAAAAAACTGTATGTATAGTGTAGTAATACAAGTAGTCCTCACTTAGCAACCACAATTGGGACAGAAACTCCACTGCTAAAAGCATAGCAGAAAATAACATGCTCCCAAATCCACATGCTGGATTTATGACTTCATTTCCCAATTGTACATTAAGTAAAGCAGTTGTTAAGCCAAACTTTATGTGACTTTTGATTTTATTTCTGCCAACTCCTGTTCCTGGTTATTTTTGCCTGATGTTTTTATGGCACAGTAATAACATAAAAAGATTGAAGTTGTAACCTTTTTTTATGGTTTAAGATAGAGTGTTACTTTATCAGAAGCATTCTAGATAGACAAGACATAGATATCTGTGAGCTGAAGGTTTACAAGAAACTAAGAGAGAAATAAAATATATTTATATGTTGTGATAATCATATAGAAGTCATCATGTCTGCAAAATTACAATTGTTAATAAAGCAGTGTTAAAGTTATTACCAATACACTATTATTGGTGAATTAATATATCAACTGGAATAAGTTTAATTATCTCAGATTAGACTTAGTGAAAGAATTTCTTGAAGATTGGTATTCAGACTTGTTCCCTTTTGAAACTTCTTTGTTCAACATTAAAGTCAGCTCATTTTCCTGTTCAACACATCTTACGAAGACTCTAGGCCAGATGAATTCATGCTCTACTATATTTAAATTCCCAAGTTCGGAGTCCACTAAAGTTGGGTGGCCAATAAATTTGAATTAATAATAATAATAAATATATCAAATTTTTAAATTACAGTAGTCCTCAATCTATGATCACAACCGGGACAAGAATTTCTATTGCTAAAGAAGACAGTTGTTAAATTGCACCCAATTTTACAATCTTTTTACCATAGTTGTTAAGCAAATTACTGGAATTGTTAATTGAATCATGATGTTGTTGGCTTCCCACATTCACTTTACTTGTCAGAAGGCAGTTTGGGAAAGTCACAAATGGCAATTACATGAGCCTGGGATGCTGCAACTATGGTTAAATACATTTATTTGTTTAATTAATTCATATGTTGCCCATATGTCAAGCACCCATATTTTGATCATATGACCATAGGGATTCTGTGATGGTCATAAATGCAAGCAGCAATCATAAGTCACTTTTTTATGCCTTTAATATAGATTTAAAGATCCCTAAATGAACAGTTGTAAGTGAATGACTATCTGTCCTACAATAATATTTACTATAGCATGTTAGCTGATTTCATAGAGGACTGAAGTGCACAGAGGAAACAAAAAAAGGTCAATATAGAATAAAAATTTAATTAAAAATCAATTCTCCCCAATCCTCCTTCAATAATGTTTGCCCTTAATTTCTTGATCAAATCATTTAAAAAATATTTTTGCTTACTTGTACAATCCAAGGTTATCTGGATGTTCTGCAGCCCAACTTGGATTTCATCCAATGTAACCTTCATTGGAGATCTAGTGAAATAGCGTGGATTGGTTTGTGTCCCTATCTCTTTTGCTCCAAAATCATTCTTGGTTGAGGAGATTGGGTATTCAATACCATCATCTTCCAAGGGAGGAAAAATTAATAGCACAGTAATTAATTTCTCCTAGAAGAAATGGATTATTTAGACTTATTTAGCTCTGAGTTCAGGACCAGACACACAGTGATTATATACTGTTTGATGAAATTTAGTGAAACTGGATTGGAGAATGCAATCTCCCCACTTCCCAATCTTGCTGCATCTGCTAAAGGCTTTTGATACCATTGCTGCTGGAATTTTTCTGCACAACTTTTCTTCTATATTGACAATGCTACTGCTGGAATGATTGATGAAGAAAAATTATTGTGGAAGTATGTGTATACAGATAGTCCTCAGTTAACAACCATTTGTTCAGTGACTATTTCAAGTCACCACAATGCTGAATGAGAATTATGGCCAGTTCTTGAAGTTATGGCAGTGACAGGATTGCGATTCAGCAACCAGCTGACAATTATGACAATAGCAGGATTTCTCATACAACCATACAATTGCCATTTGTGAGCTTCACTGCTAATTTCCAACAAGCAAACTAAATGGAGCAGAAGTCACAAGACATGGAAATATGATGTCACACTTAATGACTGTGTGGGATTCACTGAACAAATGGAACTGGAACTGCTGTTGTAAGGCAGTGTGGTCATGTGATACTGCACTTCACAACTGCATGGTTTGGCAACAGAGTTGCTGGTCTTAATTACTACTGTTAGCCAAGGACTATTTGTATGCAGACAAACAGGACAAATCTTTGAAGTAGTCATGCTCATCCTTCTAGACTTGGGTTCTTTTATCAGTTCAAGAGAACTGCTTAGTTTGGGTCAAAGCAAGACTTCTTTTCAAATGTTTTCCTTGCAGAAAACATTATTGAAAGGTTGGAATTTAGAAAGCCTGTTCCTTGTTACCTTCTAAAAAGATATTTCACTATATGCAGTAATCAAACAAAGAACATCTTCCCAAATTATTCAAGCAGCCAAATCTTTTCTTCAAGACTGTATGATTGTTTCAGAAGCTGCTTTGATCCTTAGTATAAACTTGTATGCATTTCCTTAGTGGAGAGAACAGAACAGCTTCTAAGGTAAGAAGTACTTCATATATGCTTTTTTGTATTGCAAGAGAACCCTTCAAATAATTTTTAGAGACCTAAGATCTATCCAATTCACTAGCTTAGTTCATCTATTATAGTGCTATGTAGTTGGTGGGGGTGGGCATGGGGTTGTTTGGCTTAAATTGATATATGATTTAGGCATTGGGGCTTGTAAATCATGGTTTATAGGTAAACGTATTGTATGAATTCAGCCACAACAAATTAGCTGGCTGTACTTTGTTGCTGTCTGATAAAGCGAAATTCAGTGCTTCTGAAGCATAATATTCTTAATAATTCATGGCAACAACAAAAATGCGATGCTGATTGTAAAGCCATGCATAGTGTAAAGATCCCAAAGGAAACCTTTACATATATTGGTACAGAAATCAAGTGGTGATTCAATTTCTTGCTCAGTGCAGGAATCTAGCATCTATGGACACATCTACATGTGCTTTAATTTCAGCTTTGTTAACCATTCCTTAAGGGCACAACTGCATAATACACCCTTCCTTTCATCCCCAGCTATATTTTAAGTCTAAAATGGAAGTAGTGTTTTCCATTTTTCCCTAATATAAATGTTCCTATTCCCACAACATGGGGCACTACAGCAATGGCAGAGAAGATGATGTGGCAGAGCTGGCTTCTACCCAATTCCTGTTGGCTGATAATCAGCTAGTATGGGAGTCTCCATGGCATTCATGTTGGTCGGACTAGACTGGATTGATATGAATTGTGATAAAAGCAGCACCAACAATAACATTAGAAAAAGCTCTCCAAGCACTTTTTGGTACTGCTATTGTTAGAATAGGTAGACTAGGATCTTTCAAAGTAGAGTTGTCCCAGTCTCCTACTTTGTCTAATAATACCAAAAAGTTACAGAAAGTGGTAGAGATTCTCATCCATCACTTTTTCTAACCATACAGATACTGATCTGGACTATTGATCTCAGAGAAACAGAATTTCTGAAAAACAAATCTTATTGATTTCAACAGAAGGTTGAGCCTGCCACTCTACGAATGGCCAAAGCTTGTTTCCCCATTCCCTGAAACAACATTAGAAGGAGCAACTAACTGACATTTTTTGGGATGGCTGAGATATCAAGGAAAATGCTGCATCTCATCAGGCCCCTGCTTTCATGTACTATGGAGATGGCCAGGTAGAAGGTCATTTACAACTACCTAATCATTGTTTTATTTATTTATTTGTATCACATCCTCATAATTTTTACAAATAATTCAAGGAGGTGAACATACCATTCTCCTCCTATTTTCTCACAACAGCAGCCCCTTGGAGGGAGTAGGACTGAGACAGAGTGGCACATTTTTCTTTGAAAGAATCTATTTCTCTACAATACATAATTAAATATGGCAAGTGGGGAATATTGAGTCCTTCCATGACATTTATAGAACTGGCTCTTTTACATAGCTTGACAACTGAATTATTAATTCTGAATGACAAACTGCTATGGTTGAATGGATGATAATGCCATCTCTTGACCAACACATTTAGCAAAGTATTTAGAAAGGCAACTAAATTTTGTGCAATTGCCACTGTTATTAGGAGATTGACAGTTTAGAGTTTTTTCTGCTACCATACAATACATATCTTTATTTTTTATTATTTCAACTTATATCCCGCCCTTCTCTGGAGACTCAGGGCAGCTTACAATTTTAAGCACAAATCAACGTGCTTAGCCATAGCCTTCGTTCCTTGTATATGTCTGCTTATTTGGGGGCTTTTGCCCCCTGCACCCAAGTGGCATTTTTACAAAGTCAGCTTATTGCCCCCAACAATCTGGGTCCTCAGTTTACGTACCTCGAAAGGATTTTATCTTTCCTATGCCATCATAACATTAAACAATTTTAATTTTTTAAGTTAAACTATTTCGCTTTACTAGCTACTTATGTTCTTGCATTTTCCTTTACCTTTCCCATTTTTAGTTCAATCTTTTGTCTTATTTTGGAATTTACTGCTCTTATTAGTTGGCCTTTGACTGTAAATAAAACTATATTGTCATTGTCACTCTTATCATTTATCTTCTAGTAAATGTTAGGATAGTACCACTCCCAGTCACATTTCTAAGACAAGTATAGATTTGCTATGCAGAAAAATAAGTATCACCTCATAGACAGGATGAAAACATATTAAACCTCCTCTCTGAATGTATTTTATAATATCCAAAGCAAAGGATGATTCACCATCCACTTATATACTTTCCATAAAGTGAACCCATTCTTTGTTTCTAAATAACTTCTACACAATTTTTTACCCTAATTGGCTGAAATGGTTTCCTGCAATTTATGTTTTAGTTCTGATGTTTGAACTATTACAAAATAATAACAACAATAATATTTTTTATTAAAAGCTCAAGAGAAACATAAAGCTCAAGAAAAAATTATAGCACCTTATTTTGGCTCATACATATTAACTGCATAAACCAATAATCCAAATTTTTCTCATTACCTTTGATTTAATCCTTTTTCAACCTACAGATATCAGGGTTTGCATCCAGGTTTTATTCAATGAAAAGTATGTGTTCATTCAACCACAGATCTATCTTTATGGTAAAGGAAATCCATGGATGCAGTACTGCCATCAATCTGGTCTTCACCAATCTAGCTGACTGGAGTTTCTTTGTTGCATGACAGAATGGAACACTGCCTATAGACACCTTTGCTTTTAGAATAGTTCCAACAGAATTTCTTATTGTTGTAATTTTTGATCTATGGTGCTGGAAAAGGTATTTCATTGGTAGAGGTAGGATATTTTAATATACAAAACTTTACACAGTAACTGTTTTGTTGATTTGGGATACATACCTTGACCGGATGATCCTGGCTGTTCTTGGTCATCATCTTCCTCATGTCGAAATATGTAGGCAACTGTCCAAAACAGCAAAGATAATTGAATAAGTCACCTGTCCTATTTTCTATTGAACATATTAAACTATATATGACCACACCATTATGCATACAAAGGTAGCATTTGTGAAATAAGTAATTTAAGTCTTATAAAACAGTGATGGACAACCTATAAAATGAAGCCTGAAAACTCTCTGGAAGTGACAAATTCAGGCCTCTGGCAAAAGGGAGCCCTCCTTGCATCCCATAAAGTGGAGAGAAAAAGGAAAGAAAAGGGATGAGAAAATAGGGCTGATGCTACACAGTTTTTATTCTCATCCTGCTCACAGCTGGCATGTGCCTTCAGTGGATATAGTTGGATGAATCTCTGTAACATATCAGTACAATAGTGCATGTGTAAATTAAAGCTTTCCATTGTACATATATGCAAAAATGGTGTAATATCCAACACTATTTGTAGTGCTGGAAATGTACTATCCAACTTGTCTACTGTATTATACTTACTTGATGTCACCCAGTTTTTCCCCTAGATGAAGCATGTGGACAAATATAGGTGCAGAACAAAAATTACGATGTGATTCCTATTTATTCTGATTTGGCCTCAGCCATAAACCCTTCTCTGGGCAGGTGCTTGTCTCACATTTTCCCACAGGCTAGGTCAGAAAGTTTATTCATCATCTCTTTCCACCATTAACAAAAAAACCTGCCTTTTGGGTTCCATTTTGATGGAGACATGACACATAAGAAAATTATGAAAAAAATAATTTTATTTACAAACTATTTTCTGAGAAATCCTATGGCATAATTCAAACTCATGAAATGCCTTTGGGTGAAATATATCAAGATGATAGTACAAGGATACAAAAAATCCATAGATCCTTGTACCACAGCATTTGGTGTCAACAAAGAAAAATCCTACAGTTCAACAAGTAACAGATAGCGTAGCTCAGTGTTGGCGAACCTTTTCGGCACTGAGTACTGAAATGGGAGTGCGCAGGCAGGGAACACTGAAAACTGGAAGAGCAGCTCCCAGGCACGCACGTGTGGGAGCACCAATAACCAGAAAAGAGTTCTCCAGTGCGCATGCACACGCCGGGAAGCTGAGTTTCCAGTTTCTGGCATGTGCATGCGTGCCAGTCACCTGGTCTTCTGGTTTCTGGCATGCATCTGTGTGCAAAGACCAGCTGGCCAGTACACATGTGTGTGTCGGAAACTGGAAGCTTAGCTTCCTGGCATGCACATGCACACCAGGGAGCTGCTCTTCCGGTTTCCAGCATTCCCCCATGTGTGAAGACCAGCTGGCCGGCGCGCATGTGTGCACCAGAACCCAGAAGAGCAACAGGCGATGGCTGGCATGCCCGGAAAGATGGCTTTGCTTGCCACTTCTGACACGCATGCCATAGGTTCACCACTTTGGTCCTAGCTGATATCTGGAGTTCCATGAAAATGTTAAAAGAATCTTTCAGAGCTATTTTAAGAAGGGAAGTGCCTTCATTGAAAATCCAGTAAGTACAGTGGCTGGGTTCATATAACAAGCCCAGATTTAATATGATTTACTTGCTTGTGGGTTAGTGTACAGTGTGAACCCATTCATTGGGGGTAAAGTTGGGGGTCCTGCATCACCCTAGCTAACCATGGCATATTCTATAAGCCATGTTCAAGCATATCATGGTTTAGCCAGCATTCTATTTCAAGAGCAGGGAGAAAATGATATTTGTACCTGGGACTTCTAAACGATTTTCTTTGGGAAGTAGTCTTCTTTCTTCCACTTTTGGACGTTGAGGTTCTTCTGAGAGTTCATCCTTGCAGCAAGTCCAGGACATATCCGTATGTTCCCAGTCCTTCAGAGATAAGTCCTTATTTTGTGAGCAGAAAAGAACCCCTTTGGTCTTCTGATAAGGAGCTATCGTCTAGGGAAAATCACTAACTCCCAACCCCAGGGGTGGGTTCCTGGAGACTACTGCTTCACACTTCTTCTGGATAGCCTTGACATTCTTACTTTGAATGGGGATATGCAGCTTTTCCAGCCTAGAACAGAATATAGAAAAGTGAGACATAGGGCAGCTAGTGACTCCCTATTCTAGAGAATGCATTCCCCTTAACCCTCCCATGAAGCAAACATTGCTTGAGATGGCAAATGCTAGAAAACGCAATTCTTTCTGCTGAACCAAAGAATATATTGTTTTCTTAGAGATCAATGTTTCCTGCCTATATCGTGGGCCCCTAAAAAGTTGCTTTATTCAGACCAGTGTTTCTCAATTTTGGTACCTTTAAGTTCTGTGGACTTCAACTCTTAGAATTCTCCAGTCACATGAAGTCCACATATCTTAAAGGCATTGAAGTTGAGAAACATTGATTCAGGTTCTGTTTATTCAACACACCGAGCCCTAAACTAGGCAACCATATTTTAGCCCAACATGTTATGAAATCACTCAGCCTGCATGATTATTTTAGAATTCAAGGTGTTATACAAACTCCAAAAAGGAGGTTTATTTAATACACTCTGTGAAAATATTACACATACACAGCCAAAATCTTTCTCAGCTGCATGGCAAAGGGGCCTGGTTCTATACTTAAAGAAAGTATTAGTTTGAGAAAACTGTAAAGGTTGTTGAAACTAAAAAATGTGGGGAGGGGGGAAGAGAGAAATGATACAGAATTTCATTTTATCCTCACAACTTCTTCTAAGGTAGGCTGAGCTGAGATGAAACAAACTAATGAACATTATTAAGTGGGAAATACAAACCAGAATCTCCCTATCCAAGTTCAAAATTTAAAATATTACTGGAGTAGTTGGGCTCAATGGTGGGCTGCTCTCACAGAACTGAGAGTATTACAGAGAGTAAATAAAGAACTAGAATTCAAAAGCTTATATAAAATCCAACTTACACCCCCAAATTTGTAATGTTGCTTCCTTCTTTCCCGTGCTCTCATTTGCTTTTTTCCTTTCTTCCAGAGTCTGCTGATATCGGTACCTGGATAAGGTGAGAATACAAGGTGAAATAAAACTGTAATAAAACAGGCTTTAAGATTGAGAAGCAGGTAAAATACTTGTGTATCACCATGACAAATATGAATTGTATGTTATTTCAGATTATTTTAAAACACTGAATAAAGTTACAAAGATATGTCAAGACAGGAGAAATTACAACTGTTAGCAAGAATTTCTGTGATTAAAATGAATGTTTTGCCTAGAATGGTATTTTGGTTTCAGATAACACTTGTTTTGCCTGAAATATTTAAGCAATGGCAGAAAGATATATTTGTGTGCTGGAGGAGGAAACCCTTAAATATAAGATACTACAAGATATGAAGGAGAAAACATTGGGTTTACCTGATATGAAATTGTACACTGCGGCTTGTTGTTTGGTTTAGAATGAGTTTTGCTGAGAAATAGACTGTGGAGTTAGAAAAACCTCAGTAATTGTTGATACAATTAAGTTATGTTAAACACACCATATTGTGAATATGGAATAGATGCAAAATTTCCATGCTTTTTCCAAGCAATTACGGTATCTAAGGTCTGATGCTTAGTCAAGAATAAAAATAGCTTGACAGTGATTAATATGGGCATGTAAGTTATGCTTCTAGTCTTGCATTATTATGAAATCACAAACCAAAATTACTTCCAGAATGATTAGTACATAATGAAGTTAGGCTTCAAGAATACCATCACTGGAAATCGGTAACACAGAAGACAAAAATATCAAATACTTACTTCCTGAAAGGAGCTCTGGCTATCTGACTTATGAACCAGTAGGGAAAAGTATCACAATGGAGGCCATGTCACTGTTACCTTAGCAACCTGTCTCAGCCATAAGCATTTTTATGGCTTTTAATTCTTTCAGCCTGTTTTATTTACCCACTTGCTTCTGAGCTGGGCTAGAATTGCTTGGCTGATCAGTGTTCAGTTTATAGAACTGGAAGGTCATGCCATAGAATGGGAAGGGCTCCATAAAATAATATATGACAGTGCCCATACACCAAGAACAACCACAGTGCTGCTTTTGTATCATCAAGTTCTTTTTATGTGTGATAACAACACATATCTTTCTAGGGAAGGTTATATGTATGCATAAAATTTGGGAAACTTTACTCTTGTACTATAGTGCTCTAGTTATTACTGATTTGGAAACCCTGCTCTGTCAGATATTATACAAAATCCTCATAGTTTGATATGATGTATCACTGCAGGAGCCAACTCAACGCATGATCAGGGGTGGGCTGCAAAATGATAGCCCCCTTCCACTATTGTTTCTATCAATCAGCCTTTAAAGCACACTGCCTATAATATAGAAAGTAGCTAATAGCTAATGGTAGCCTTATTATCCCTAAAGCTGTGCCACTGTTGCTGATAATGAATTCCAATTTAGTATTTTCTTCTATTGGTCCTCTATCTCCCCGCACTTAGTTTCAAAGAGCATCATTAAGAACAACCTAATTCCACATGGAAGACTCCCTTGTTCTCGGCCCTTGATAAGAGTATCAGCTTCAAATTTGGCAAAGGGAACTAGCCTCCTTGAATTGTGAAAGAGAAAACAGAATTAAACACAGACATCTCCACAGTTAACCCACTTGGGTTGCCACAGCAAAATGCAGGATTCAGTACTCTCGCAATCCATGTATGTTCTCAAAAGAGTTTAGTCATTCTGTGCTCCCTGGCACAAAATATACAACAAATGCAAGGGAGAATTTGAATAAAAAGTGGCCATCGCACAAAAGAAGCACTTTATATAAACTGCCTGTCTCCAGAATATGCAACCTTTTACAGAACGCTTTTAATATATAGCAGTATTTCTCAGTATGCTGGCTGGGGAGTTCTGGGAGTTGAAAGCCAGGCATCTTAAAGTTGCCAAGGTTGAAATACACCAATAAAAACGTCTAGTTGGCCTTTTTTTCATTTGAAAGAGCTTCAGTTTAACAATCCAATTTTATTTTATTTTTAGACATGTAGAAGTAAGAACTGTTTACTTTTAGTCAGCAAAATTTTTGCCAAGCCATTAGTATAACCTAATACCAGTTCTCTACTTCATGGGTCCACTATATACACCTGCAGTTAATTTTCATGATTCCAGCATTTAAATGCATACATAGGAGTTACATTCCCACCCCCGTTTTTGTCACCATGCTGTGGAGAAATCTGGAAGTGGATCCAATTCAGCTTAATGTGGACCCAAGAATCCGACTAGGCTGCTAACACTATGGGGGCGCAAAGGTCTAGACTTGTACATGGCAGATTAGAGTTTTGTGTTACCAATCCTAATCCAATCATTTTAATTTATTAACTCCTTAAATAACTAAGGTTCACCTCTTCTCTTTGCCAGACGTTGGTATAAATTGGTTGCTAACCTTCCAGAAGTTCCGTAGTTTTATCCTGCCCTTTTACTGTTTCTAAATTCCTCGAATTCTCGTTTTAGAAATTTCGATTGTATTCTTATTGGTTGAGAGTCAATATTTCAGACAGCACAAGACTTTAAATCTTCCATCGTTCGATTGCAACTTTCAGAATAATAATAATGGAAAATGCTCGCTTTTCATTGGGTTCACGGATCCCGCCTTCTATCTTCCTATTCGCAATGTTGTAGTTCTTCTCTTTAGTTTGCCGTGATGAGAGAAAGCGGACGGGAGAGGGACTGAATACTGTTGCAATACTTCTGATTGGAGTTTAGACATTTTCCCCCGCCCCGCAATTTCTGACGGGCGAAGGTAAAGACAGCTTTGAATTTTAGAGCCTGGTCGCTTCCCTTCTGCTCGCGCATGCGCTCTGTGGGTGAAATGTGACCTTAATGTTTAGGTTCAGGGGTCTTCTGTGGCTGCGGGCTTTGAATTTAATCATTCCTCGTAATTCGGGTCAAGTTCAAAAATCTTCTCACGCCATGGATTTGGGATCTCTTCGGAAAAACTACAGGGGGGATGAAGAGGTGAGACATCTCAATGTATTTCAAGGACTCCGCATAGAGAAAATGTTAGCAAGGGATTAGCGACAGCCTCTGAATTTGTGCAAAGTGCGTGGCGTTTGCAGTAGTAATCTTGGGATCTGCTCGGGATCTGAACGGATGTTTTGTTCTGCCAAAAATAATAAGATTATGTTTGTCTTTAGTCTGTCTCCCTTTTTTTTAATGGGAGATCGAATCTCGGGAATGCTTCTGCTGGATAAATGGATCTTGGCGCAGGATTTCAGGATCGCATACAACGATTTTATAGTTTTGCAATAGTAAAATAAAGAATGAGATGAAATAATTAAAGCAAATGCTGTGTGCCAAATTAAAATGGCTGAGAAAATATGTATCTTTCAAATGTTTGGATATGAGGTAGCTCTTGAAACTAACTACTGAAGGTTTGCTTTTTAGTTAAAATAAGTGTGAGATGGTTGGGTGTCAAATGTGTAGAGATCGGACAGGATGCATAAATTGAAACGTTAAACCGCAAAAAGGCAGTAATGGAATAACTGCAGGTTGTGATAAAAAAAGATAAAGAGGGAACAGTGATGCTGCTAGATAATTTTAGGTTTGGAACTTAATAACTTATTGGAAAGGAGTCTTTAAACTGCTTTGTGCATTTTTTTCTGTTATGAAGGACTCAGTTCCCCTTTTCCTTTGAACCACTTTCCTTGTTGCTTTAAAATTGCATCTATGTTTCTGAAGTCAACAACAACAAATTTATATTGGTTAGATTTTTATCACGGCTTTTTTCAAAGTGACAAATTTACCAATACTCAGTTTTTCTCTTATTTTCCCCACAACAAGTCTATGAGATGAGTTTTACTGAGAGAGAGAATAGAATAGAATAGAATAGAATAGAATAGAATAGAATAGAATAGAATAGAATAGAATAGAATAGAAT
>JANHFM010001763.1:568485-580658 GCA_032468115.1 Grayia smithii | reverse complement strand
CCAGCCCCGCCGCTTCTGCTGTAAGTGAGTTTTTTACGGTGTGAGTTTCTGCTGGCCAATCACAGAAATGATGCGTGGCCTTGTACGGGCTCCCTCATTTCACTTCCCACAGAAGGCGGGCTCTGCATAGTGGCACTTACATTCGTTATTGGCTGCGGCGGAAGAACCCTGTCCTGCGTGTGCTTCGATTGGTTGTTGAGGCGGAAGAGTAGCATCGCGAAGAGAAGCGAGTTCTTTTGGCGGCGGAGGCAATAAAAATTATGCAGGTGGGAAAGAACATGTAATGATAAGGGGGAGTCGGTGGGAAACAGCACTTGGGTTATTGGGGCGGGGGTGAACAGCTGGTCCTGAGATTCCTTCGCAATCACTGTTTCTAGGCTTGAGAATAACAGAGTTGGAAGGGACCTTAGAGGTCCTCTAGTCCAACTCTCTACTCATGCAGGAGACCCTATTTTGCACCTACATTAAACTCCCCTTGTTAATTCTAAAACCAATGCCACGTACTTTCCTCCGTTAATTCTTTTAATTCTAGCTTCCTGGGTGCAATTACCAAGAGTGAATATAACACGTTTGGAAACACTGAGTCATAAAACAAATCTTTCAGAAAGTCTAAAGAAGGCTCTCGCTCAAACGAAGTCTTACCTCTGATTTCATTCAGTTTTTTATCGGTAGAGGGAGTCCTCTACTTCGAAGCTCCAAAGCCTTTCCTGTTTCCGATTCAAACACTTTACTTTTTAAAATTGCTATTTTATTGTCTGTGAAAGGAGCATCTTGCTTTTATTTATTTTAAAATACTGTATCCTGGAAGCTGCAGATTCTTTAAAATTTTATTCACACTTGTGTAATACAGTGTTTGTCAACAAAAGCCTCTTTAAAATGTGTGAATTTCAGTTCCCCAAATTTCTGTCTAGGAGGGAATTCTGACTAGGAAATTCTGAGAGTTGAAATCCACACAACTTAAAAGTTGCTGAGGTTGAGAGACATTAGTGTTAGCATGTAGGTTGTTAACATGGTCACAGAATTCTAAGGCATTTGGAGGAAAGACAGATAATTTACTCAGTGGTGTAAGCTACAACCTTTAGCACATATGAATTTCAAAATGTTAAAAATCTATGTATATAGCTACTTAAATATGTTTCTATCATAAACTTTGAAGGTTTAATTTAGGGTATTGATTTCGACAAATTAAGCACAGAACTGAAGAGTTAGACATGATTTTGCTAAATTTACTTTTATTACTGCATCCTATAGCAATGACTTAACTCCATCAAAGTGTTGTTTAAAATATTTCAGATTTTCTATGAATAATGTAAAATCTTTAATCATCAATAGAGTTCACATATCATGTTAAACCATATGAGGTTGTTTTGGTTTAGCACAAAGTATGTGCCAAACACACCCATGGTATGTTTTGTAACATACCATGGGTGTAGGTTGTGTGTTGTGTAAGCCCAGCTAATTGTAACCTACTGAAGTTAACATTGCTAAAAAAAAACCTGGCATATTGTGGTTTGTAAAACCAGTAATTGTAATTGGAGCAAGAATTAAGCATGAAAATATTTTAGTATTTTAATAGACTAATATTATTGGACATGTTAAAAGATAAAATGTATCTTTTCTTTTATGTACACTGAGAGAGAATGCACCAAGACAAATTCCTTATGTGTCCAATCACACTTGGCCAATAAAGAATTCTACTGTATTCAATTATTTCCTTTAGATCTTTACTGAGTTAATATGCTGGGGGTTTAACATATTATTGACAATTTTACTGAATTAAATCTCTTTGAGACTCTTGTTAAATCACTCTGTTTGTGTTTCAACAGGACTACCAGAACTTGCCAATTGATATACAGACCAGCAAGTTGCTTGGTAGGTCTCTTTGTGTTCTTTATTTGCCCTGTTGAAACAAGTGGCTGCTTTAAAAGTACTACATGCATAAATATGACTTGGAAATTATGTGATCTTTCTGGATTTTTTTTTGATGTGTATTTTTTCTTTTTGAAGATTGGCTGGTGGATAGGCGACACTGCAGCTTGAAATGGCAGGCTCAGGTCCGCATCATCCGTGAAAAAATTGCTTTGGCTATCCAGGACATGCCAGAAAATGAAGAGATCAAATGTCTTCTGTCTGGTGCCTGTGAGTATTTATGAAAGTTGTTAAATGAATGTATAATTAACCTTGTATTTAGAATATATAATTAACCTTAAATAATAAGCTTAAGATTTTTGCTGTTTATTTTTTTTTAAGAAAAATAAGAGATTTACAGAATAAAATGTATTTAATCAAAATCTTACAGTCCTTCTGTCTCTGATTCCAGATATTCACTATTTTCATTGCCTCAGAATTGTGGAAATCCTCAAAAGGACAGAAGCCTCTTCTAAAAACATATTTGGTCGCTATTCTTCACAGCGAATGAAGGTGAGTGAACCAGAGGAGGAGAACAGCATATTTTGCATTCCACACTGCTCAATAAACTCCACATTTTCCAAGAGTTGGCTGTTCCCCTCTATATTACTTATGCAAACCTATACCCATGAATCACAAAAGATTAAAGTCTAATTAATTAAAGTTCACTTATTTGTGCTAAACCAAAATAATCTTATATAGTTTAACATGACATAACTCTGTTGATTGTTAAAGTTCCTTCAATAAGTGAGCAATTTACTAATCCTTAGATTTTTCCAACAGTTGAATCAAGAATATGAGGTTTACATGTTCTTATCCACTTCCAACAAAAGTATTGGTTTTGGTAATTGAATTGGAGATGAAAGGCATAGTAATCCAATAAATCTAGATGAAACACACTGTCCAAGAAGTAATATACCAAAATGTAACATCTTCTAAAACTCCTGTCTTTCAGAACACAATGTGAAAAACTTGCATCTGAAATATTATTTATACAGGATTTATTATTAAGCAAACTTATATACTTTGATAAAAAATAATAGGAAACACAATAAAATTAGAACAAAAAATCCCATAACACTGAGACACAAGTAAAACTTGTATTCATTAAGCACGATAGCCTGACCCATCAAATCTTGGACCCAGTATCAGGAGTAAAAGCCAGGTTTTCTTTGGTTTTCTGAAGGCCAAGAGATTGGAGCCATCTATATCTCTGCAGGAGATTATTTCATGAGGCATGTGCCATGTCAGAGAAAACGTGCTTTCAGACCTCACCAGGTAACATCAAGGGGTCTTGGAGCATGGCAACCCTCACAGATCTGGTGCGACAGGCAAAAACCACTGGTTTTTTAAAAAAGCTTTAAACTGCTCAGCTTTGCTGACTCAATTGAGGCTGCCTGTGCAGAATACCCTATCTGCTTTTGGAGTGTCAGACAGCCTTGGTGATCTGAAGAAGCACGAGACCATGCCTCCAAAAGTTTCTGTGCACCAAAATCTTTTGCAAACGGATGAAAAGCTTCAGGGAAGTGATTTCACGCTGCTTCAGGCCTTTTGTCCCTTTGTAAAAGCTTTTGGCACAGAGAAGCCTGAAGGAGCATGAAACTGTGCCCCAAAGGCTTCTCTCTTGCTTGAATGGACCTGCACATGCTTCTGGGCCCTGATTCCCCTCTCTTTCACCCTCTTCTGGGCCACCAAGCCACAAAGGTTGGGGATCACTAATCTAGGTCACTGCATTCTGGACCAGATGCAGCTTCCAAACGATCTTGAATGGTAGTTCCATGTATAGGTAGTCCTCGACTTAGCAGCAATTCATTTAGTGACTCAGGTTACAACAGCAGTGGAAAAAGTGTTTTATGACCATTTTTTATCTGGACATCTCCATGGTCATGTAATCAGAATTCAATATATATTTTGTGATGGTTGCAGTATCCTGAGGTCATGTGATCACTTTTTACAACCTTCTGTCCAGTAAAGTCAGCAGAAAGCCAGATCCACTTAACAACTGTGTTATTAACAACTGCAGTGATTCACTTAACTGTAGCAAGAAAGGTTATAAAATGGGGCAAAACTCAGTAACCTTGCTTACTTACAATGAAAATTTTGGGCTCAATTGTGGTTGTAAGTCGAGGACCACTTGTAGAGCAAGTTGGATTAGATGAATCCATAGGTGACTGAGCAGTAGCTCCCAACCAAGAAGGGGCAACAGAGTGTATTTGTGCAGAGGCCTCTAACCTCAAGGGCAAAGTGCAAGAGATGCTGTAGTATATACTTTTTCATCTCTGAGAGATGGCATTCTAGCCCTTACAATGATTGGAAAATGGGTTGCAGACTGTATATCACAGCAGTAGTCTCCTCCTTTCATTGTCTTTTCTGCTCCTCTTTTTTTACAGGATTGGCAAGAAATTGTAACACTATATGAAAAGGATAACACTTACTTGGGTAAGGCAAAAGGCAGCCTTCCTGCATTGCATAGAAATTTACACAATTCTTATGACTCCTTTCTTTAGCCTGCAATTAAGGCTGTATAAATTCAGTATTTATTCTGCTTGTCTACCAACAATTAAAATCCCATTTCCTCCTCTCAGAAACACCTTCAGAGATCAGAAGGCTTAACATTTGAAGAAGATCGCTTTAACTTAAGAAAAGTGTTCCATATTCATATTGTCCTTTCTTAATCTAGAATATATTCTCTCACTCGGTAGCGTTTTCTCAATATCTGCAGTCCCTAAGCACAAAGGAGTTTAAGGCTTCAAAAAGATACAAGGGGTTTAGAGCAGCCCTTCCCAATCTAGGTGCCTCTATTAAACTTTAGCTCTCCAAATTATCTCCTACATTCACCTTGAATAGGGAATCTATATATAAGAGCTACAGCAGTGCAGTGCTTAGAATGCAGTATTGCCAGCTAATTCTGCTGACTGCCAATTGCTAGCAGTTCGGCAGTTTAGATCTCACCGGCTTAAGGCTGACTCAGCCTTCTGTCCTTCCAAGATTGGTAAAATGAGGACCAGATTGTTGGGGAGGTTGGGGGCAATATGCTGACTTTGTAAACTTCTTAGGGCTGTTAAGCACTGTGAAGCAGTATATAAGTCTAAGTGCTGTTACTATCTGGTAGGATCCAGATCAGAGAAGGTTATTCTAGAGTCTGGCAAGAGCCCTTCTAAGTTACCAGAAAGTTATAGTGCTTGAGTTTTAGTTTTTTCTTGTCTGTTGTTTTATATCAGCCTATAAATTTCCTTTCCAGGCTCAATATTTGTTTGCAGGTCTTATATGCCTTGTTAGTGACCAATCCCAAGTGGTTTTTGTAGGTTCCTAGCCAGAGTAGAAATACAGTATATCTTCAATAGAGATAACTAGAGGTTTATAATTTTTGCAAATCTGCACATTTCCAAACTATTTTCATTAGCTTCAGGTCTCCGATTCTTCTTACTAAAATTCTGCATCAGAGTAGGAAAATTCTGTGGCATTCTTTATGTTACTGAATACATATTTAAATTCCTTCAAGAACTTGCCTTCAACACTGGAAGATTTTAAGAAGAGATTGGACAATCATTTGTCTGAAATGATATAGTGCTTCCTACCTGAGCAGGGGTTTAGACTAGAAGACCTCCAAGCTCCCTTCCAACTCTGTCATTCTGTCATTCCTTCACTATTTTCCTCATATTATCTGGGGCTGGGATCCTACAGGTTTGTGCAGTTTACATATGAATGATTGTTTCTCCATAGGGAATATCAACCTTAAGTGATAGGTATTTCCTATGGAGTACTAACTATAGTATTACATAGCTGAATCATTATTACATGGATTCTTTTGATTTCTGAGAAAATTTCCCTCAGTGTGGTGTTCCCTAGATATATTGGTTCATCTGGAACATATTGTTCAAGTCAGCCATATTGAACAAGAACTATGAGTATTGTTTCAATATGCCTGGGGGACAGCAGCAAAAGGGCTGGAGATTTTCCAAGCAGCACTATATGTCGCTGAATACGGAAAGATTTATAAATAATAAGCCTTATATGAGAAGTTGCAGTTGACAATTCAATCAGGGTTATGGAGGTGGTACATAAAATATATAGATAATTCACATTTCCCTTTGTCAGTCCTTTGGATTCCCTTCTCACTGATTGGCTCTACATGTTCCCCTTCAGCAGCCAGAATAATCTACCTATTAGGATAAGGCGACCAACTTGCATAGTCATCAAAGCCAAACCTCTATTCTTTCATTGTCCTTTGCAGCACATGTCCTAAAGTATGGGGGAATGTTGGTCAAGAGGTTTAAATTATTATAATGGGAGCAAAGAAGGTAATTTTGATGTTAAATTCACCAGGAAGGATTAATTTATTTTTGAATCAGATAGACCTAAGGAAAGCAAAATTGGACATTCATTATTCCAGAACTAAAATTGTTGTTCCTGATTCTGTTCCAAGGATCACTGTAGACATAATTATAAGATAACTGAATCAGTATTGAATGAATAAACAGTTCAAATTTTTAGAATTACCTTCCAATATTTCTTAATATTTCAAGAACCAAATGAAATAGAATAGAATAGATAGAATTTTTTATTGGCCAAGTGTGATTGGACACACAAGGAATTTGTCTTAGGTGTATATGTTCTCAGTGTATATAAGGAGAATAAAATACATTCATCAAGAATAAAAAGATACAACACTTATTGATAGTCAAGGTTTACTAATAAGCTATCAAATTGTACTAGGAAACCAGTAAAAACAATATAAATTGAAAGATACAAGCAGCATGGTTATAGTAATAAGTGGGAAGAGATAGATACTAGTAAGGAAGAGAAGAATAATACAGTCTTAGTAAATTATTTGACACTGTTGAGGGAATTAGTTGTTAAGCAGAGTGATGGCATTTGGGAAAAAACTGTCCTTAAGTCTAGTTGTTTTGGTGTGCAGTGCTCTATAGTGCCTTTTTGAGAGTAGAAGTTGAAACAATTTATGTCCAGGATGTGAGGGGTCTGTAGATATTTGACTCGTGCAATATACAGATCCTCAATGGAAGGCAGGTTGAATGAAAGATTCATTCAAACCTCAGAAATATCCAATGCTTTGCAGAGATATTAATTTTCTCCCTGCAGCAACAAAATTCTTTATTGAGCCTTTGGTTTATATCAAATCGTTGTGTGTGTTCAAGGATTTAAAAGCCTTAGAAACAACTCAATGTAAATTTACGAGGGCTGTATTTTGTGTATCTTACATGAGTCAGCTACTGCATCGAGTTTAGAAGGTGACTTTTCCTTTCTAGAAATATATTTTGGAATTTATCATTTAACATATTGGTTAAAAGTAATTTTCTTGGCTTAGCTTCCCCCCTCCCCAAATTCTCATTAACAAGTTTGTTTCTTCAAAGAAGAAAAAATAGGCAGACTTAAATTAACCCACCTCAATTCTTTTTCTAGTATGCTTGTCATGGAAGTTAAAGCAGCATCTGTTTTATTCTTACCAAATGGCTAGTTCTGTATTCAGTTGTTTATATTAACCAACTGTCGTGGATAGGAGGTTCAAATTACAAGTACTGAAAAGTATGACTCCCTTGAAGATTAGTCTTTGCTTGGCAGGGGATGATTATGCTGTAAATTTGAATTTCTTGCGTACCATATGGACAGAGCTTTTCTCCCTGTTTTTTCTCCCAGTCCAGTTATGTTTCCCTTGCTTCACCTCCATTCCTACAATCTCTTTTCTTTCCTGTCTCAATGCAACTATCCATTCTTTTTATTGCTCCTTTATACTAGAAGGTGCTTGTGCATAGCCATGTGAGTAGACTATGAGAGTAGGTTGTTATATACAGATGGAGATCAATTAATTCTATAAAGGGAGTGTATTATTTATAGGCAATTAATTTTAATTGGTAGTTATTAATTCGTGTGTGTGGGAGTGTACGTGTGTGTTGGTCCAGCTTTGCCCTTTTTTGGGACATGGCTTCTGGAATGTTCACACATGTATTTATAAATATCTATATACAAATATACACTTTTCCCTTGATTAGGAATCTCTAATATTAGTTGCATTTAGCCTTGGCAATCTAGTTTTGACAAGTTTAGGGAAGCTATACTTTTTTTTTAAATAATTTTTCTCCTACACTCTTCATTTTTTGGAGTAATGGTGAATTTAACATCAGAGTGGCTTTCCTTTCTGGTAAATCAATATAACTGCACTCTACCTGCTGTGGCCTTCAGCTGAAAAACCTGGTACTTTTCATAGGTATATTTCCTGGTCAATGAAAAATTGCCTGTTCCTGTTCTATATTGCTTTGACTGGGTGTGTACAGTTTGTGTACCATAATATCATCAGGCATTTGCTCATATGCAGAAGCAGGGTGAAACATACTGCCTCTTTTTTATTTTCTTCTGCAGTGGAACTGGCCAGCCTTCTGGTGCGAAATGTCAGCTATGAGATCCCCTCCTTCAAGAAACAGATCAGCAAATGTCAGCAAATGCAACAAGAATACATCCGGAAGGAGGAAGAGTGTCAACTGGCAGCAGCTGAGATGAGGGAGCGTTTCTGCGGTTCCTGCAAGCAGTACGGAATTTCGGTATATAGGGATGCTTTCCCCCAAGCCAAGACTTTTAGTCCACCTTGAACATTTTGGCAGAAGATGGAGGCTGCTTAAGACCTTGAAAGTTTATCCCCAGTTCAGTTAATTTGTTGACTTCTTGTGATTGTCTTTCTGCAGTAGAGAAAAATGGCTATTGATGTATTTTTAATTTAATTGCATCCTCTTCTTGTGATGTGTCTTGGTGTGTTGAAGATAGCAGAGATTATATATTTATATATATTTTTTAAAAAGTAAATTATATTAAGAATATAGGGCTGATTGGAAACTCTGGATTCCCTGCAGACATGTGCCATGATCCCACAGTCACCTTTCTTCAGGTTCCCTTCCCATTAAAGAATTGGAGATAAGGCAAAAAGTTCAGGGATCACATTATTTCTCATGAGTGAATAATGCTCAGGGGATTAATTATCGCAGCTTCAAAATTAAGTTCCTAAACCCATGGGGCCTTGGCAAACCTTCCTTTGAACATTGTCCATTTGTTTTTATATGTCCATTTCTAACAGGGGGATGATATACATCAAGAGCTCCTAGCTTTAGTGAAAGACTTGCCATCACAACTGGAAGAGATTGGAGCCGGTGCTAAGGGACTTTTGGAAGCCATCAACCTCTACCAGGCCTGTGTACAATTTGTTTGCGATGGGTAGGTGCTTATAACCTGAAAAGGTCTAGAATAACTTTGGGAGAGGTATACAGTCTTCCTCACTATTTAAAATCTGATGATGAACTGGAAAGGGACAGTAGCTCTATGCCAAAACACGAGGTGCCAAAGGTGGATTTCCATGTAAAAAAAGAGAAAAATCTGAATTAAGATGACTGCAAAAGATCTCCGGCTTGAAGAGGCTGGCTAGAAAAGACTGCATAGATTTAGGTAAACCAGTGGTCCAATTGAGATAGGTCAGGTTGTATGATGTAATTGTAGTTGAAGAGAGAGGTTGAACTTCAGAAGAATAATATATGCATCTTCAAGCTGAGCTAGAAAAGCTCTTGTCAGAAAACCTGGGAAATATTGACATGGTCAATGATTTACTAATTAGTCAGATAAACATGGATTAGTTAAGGGTTTTTTCCCCTTAAAGCTGCTCCATTTATTTGAGCCCTGTAATGAATCCCTGTGATGTAGTTTGCAAGCACCCCACAATCCACACTTAGAGTTCTTTTTATAGCTGCTTCAATTTGTAAAGTTAGATGTATTTCCAAGAGGGTGAAGATCATCTTTGTTTCTACAAACTCTAGCAAAGTGCAAACTGAGGCTTCTTTCGTGCATTCTAGTTCTACAGAACAAGTAGTTCCATTGCTGAGACATGTGCAAGCCCAAGGCAACACCACTGTGTACGAGTGGAGGCGAGGAGTCAAACCAATATTGGTGGAACGGCCAAAGACAGAGGAAGTGAAGGAAATGGTCAAGGAGGAGGCAGTATGTATAAAGGGGACCAAAGGGACATGATAATGTATACTGAATCTGTCTGAAAAACACCTTTTTCTCTCCACAAAATATTATGTTTTTAATATAAAAGCTTTATCTCAGATTCTTTGAGAATATGATAATGGAATCGTACAATTCTTTTCTGTCCATTTTGAGGGTCTGCCTTAAATTCAGAATTTTTTTCTTTTTCCCTAAATACAATATATGATCTGCTGGGGTATGCCTACAAATGCAAAAATGTGTTTGTTTTTTTTTAAATAATTTTTTATTAGTATTTACAAATTAAAACAAAAACATTGACAAATCAAGACAAACATAAACTACATATTCTAAACATCGAGAAAACAGAAAAGACGACTGACGAGCATTCCAGCTCCTCTCATATTTATCTACAGATCATTCTAACTTATTCTTTTTATATATTTTATCATAATCAATAAATATGCAGATCCTTTATAATAACAGATATAATGGTTCCTCTATTTTGTACATTCTATTAAATATCAATAATTATTTATTTATTTTATAAAAAGTTTTTGGCGATACCAATTGTACCACTTGTCCCAGGTTTCGAATTTAATTAGGTAAGTTAACAAGAGATAAGAGAAAAACTTAGCCTCCATAAAATTATTAGCCAATATAGACATACCTTATCAAACTTTTCAGGCTGAAGATTTCCTATTTCTCTTCCATCGCTCGAAGAAACAGTAATTAGGCTCATCAAAGATTCTGGAATGAAGGATTCTAGTGTCTGCTTCAACCAATGGAATCTCAAGTTATCATATTCATTTGACTGTAAAAGCCCTATGCAAGAATGTTAAGATTTAAAAAAAATACATAGCCAAGCCAGTTTTCTCAAGCAACTTAGACTGTATTCGGAATATAAATTAATTCCTGGTTTCAGCCTAAAATTTAAAAAAAGAATGCTATGAGAGCATTCTTTATCAATGCTTTTGAATAAACTTAAATGTGTTTTGGGGAACAAACTTGCTAACAATGTATTATTGAGTTTACTAATGGAGTGGTTTACCTGGGACTGGTGTCTCAGTGGTTAAGATGCTGGGCTTGTTGGCTGGAAAGCCAACAGTCCAAGTTTGAGACCCAAGTGTTGTGCGACAGGGTAAGCTCCCATCTTCACCTACTTTAGCAGTTTGAAAGCATGCAAAAAGTAGATAAAAATGTACCACTTTGGTGGGTAGGAAACAGTACTCTGTGACGTCATGCTGGCCACATGAGCCTGGAAATGTCTTCGAACAGTGCTGTCTCAACAACCCTTAAAACAGAGATGAGCGCCACCCCCTAGAATCGGTTACGACTAGCAGAGTAAAATCCACAGGAACTCCTTTCCTTCCTTCTTACCTGGGCAAGCATACTGCAGTGTGGCTACTGATTTACCCCCTGGGGCAGCACACATATCCAAAACTTTTTCTCCATCTTTTACTTCCAGAGCTAGTACTGCCAGCAAAGAGGCAGCATTTAGCAAGTAATACTGCTTTAATTGTCCATCTCTGTGTTTCTGAGCAGGGAATTTTCTGGGCGCATCACTGATGTAACACTTCAATGATTGTGGAAAATAGGATGAAGGTCTTGTGAAAAGGAGGCGATAGTTCTTTAAACACAAATAAGACTCCATTTCAGAAGAGCAACTGAATTTATTAAGGAGGACTGCATATTGCCAGTACTGCGGTGTTGTAAGAATTTCCCTGCATATGAAAGAAAAAAAATCCAGGTATGCAGTGATATGTAAGAATTCTACAATTTGTTAATATGTATAGTTGTATCTGAAAGGTTAGAGAGGTTAAACTGATGGTCATTAATTTCTAGATTCAGTTATATAGGAAGGCAATTAAAACAGGACAGAATATTGCATATCTTTTCATCTGAAATAAGACACTCTGAAGGTGAAAGGTCCAGGAATTGAGTTGCAAAATGTGGCCTTGAAGTCAGGAAAAATTCATGTCTTTTATCACTTGCTACCCAATTTATTTTCTTATCATTAAGACCTTATAAGAAAGGTATTATAGTGGCATAGTGGTTAGGCTGTTGGTTTGAGGGTCAAATGATCAAGATTCAACGCTCCTGGAATTTACTGTCTGTTTTTATATGACTTACTTAAGTCATATAATTGAGTTAATTCATTTTCTGTATTCAAACAGTGAATAAATTAATTTAATGAGCTGTAATTGCATAACAAGAAAGCCAAAGTTAAAACTTCTTTATTTATATGTATATTATATATATAAGCACCTGAGGGTAGAACAAGA
>JANHFM010001763.1:538027-550129 GCA_032468115.1 Grayia smithii | reverse complement strand
GGGTTTTTTATAGTTTTAATTTTTTATGGTTTTATTGGGAAATTTAAATTGCATTTATTTTAATTGGTTTTAATTATCATTATTGTCGTTGTTTTATTGTAAGCCGCCCCGAGTCCTTCGGGAGAGGGGGCGCATATAAATGCAACAAATAAATAAATAAATAAATAATAATAGAGAGAATCACATTGAGTTTGAATCTATTGATAGCCCTTGTGTTATTACGGTTGAAATTAAAATACTCACAGGTACGACGTTTTGGTAAATAATCTTATGAACTAAGCATAGGTCAGAATGTAGATGGCGTAGTTCGAGGCTATCCGGACCTAAAATTTCAAGCCTGGTGGTAGACTTGGTTCATTCCATGGAAAGACGTTGCAAGGCTGTAATTCATGCTAAAGGCTACCCAACTACAGTAAGTGTTAACTGACATGGTGATAATTTTTGTATATCCCATTTTTTCTATGGTAATAATTTTTGTATATCTCATTTTTTCTACATGTTTCACTTTCCTCCTTTATACTGTAACTGCTATTCTAATAACAAATCCTTCATAAAAGTTATTGCATTACATTCTTGTTTAAATTATCTTTCCATTGATATATATGGTAATTTTATGGTACTACTAAAAAAAGTGGTGTTATTAGCTAGTTTTAGAAAATACACTTTTTCAAAAGCACGTTTGAGACCTTCCAATCTCTGAATACAAAACTTTATTGACTACATCATTTCAGCACTGATGAAGGCAAAACCAGCTCTATCTAATTCCCACGCAAACCCACATAATGACAGTATAGATTTCTCCCTCCCCCACTATTAGTGCAGGTCATATTGTCCAATTGAGTGTCATTGTATTATGAGAAAAAGACTCTGGTCTTGGCAAGCACCGTCCTTGGCTCTCACGGCTTGTCTTGAAGTCTGGAATCGGCATTCCATCTCACCCTTCCCTCCCCCATGGTTCTATGGCAAGTTGAGAAGCGATAATGGTTGCAATAGCATAAGCGCACTTCAAGCTTGACACCAGAGTTTTCACTTGAGGCCTAAATGACTAGACTGAAACCATTAGACTCATTAGGTGAAATCCTAGCTCTCAGGAAAAGCTCTAATACTGGGAAAGATGGAAGGAAAGAGAAGAAGACAACCAGTAGCAAGGTGGGTGGACTGAGTTAGATAGTAGTGATGAGTGTACCTTTCAGAGACTTGAAAGACAGGTTAGCCATAGATCATCATGGAAAAAAACCCCAATCTATGTGATTGTTAGGAGTCAAAAAATACTTGATGGCACCTAATCAATCAATCAGTCAAAAATCAGGACTCTTGGGGGCCAATTGGATTTTGCTTCTTAAGAACCTGTATTGTCCTCCAAAACCTTTGATGTAACTCCAGAACCCATTCAAAGGTTATTGTTCTCCCCCAATTTACTTGGGGGGAAGGATTTGCCTTGGTTCCCCAAAAAGTTCTGCATTCTGGACTTAACCGACCCTCTGGAATGGGTTACCCACAGACCTCCGGACTGCTCCCGACCTTCGCTCCTTCCGCCGTGGCCTGAAGACGTGGCTGTTCCAGCAGATAGGCTGACTGATGGGGGTTTTAAATTTCATTGTTTTTAATTGTGTCTTAATTTGTTTTAATTTTAATAATTTTAATTTTTAATTAAATTATTTGTTGTTCGTTTGTAAAGCCTGTGAGCCGCCCTGAGTCCTTTGGGAGAAGGGCGGCATATAAATCGAACAAATAAATAAATAAAATAATTTAATTTAATTTGTCATCTAACATGCAGGAACCTGCAATTTGTAATTGATGTATTTTTATTATTTATTATTATTTTATTATATATTATTATTATCGTTGTTATTATTATTATAAACTACAGGTAGTCCTCAATGTATAACGACAATTGAGCCCAAAATTCCTGTTGTGAAACATTTCTTAAGTGAGTTTTATCAATTTTATGACATTTCTTGCCACAGTTGTTAAGTGAATCACTGCAGTAACCAGGTTGTTAAATGAATTTGGCTTCCCCATTGACTTTGCTTGTCAGAAGGTTGCAAAACGGCAATCACATGACCCTGGGACACTGCAACGGTCATAAATACGAACCAATTGCTAAACATCTGAATTTTGATCAGATGATTATGGGGACGCTACAAAGGTTATAATTGTGAAAAATGGTAATAAGTCACATTTTTCAGTGCCATTGTAACTTTGAATGGTCACTAAATGAACTGTTGTAAGTTGAGGACTACATATACATTATATACTATACTGTATATCATATTATTACCAAGAAAATTTAATGAATATTTCAGTGCTTTATTTTACTTTAGATATCAAAAGGTGCAGTATTTTATATTTTGCTCTGTTTGTTTCATTGTTATATTCTGTACTTACTTTTTCTCAGGATCTTTTTTAATGACCTATGGAAGCTGCATTTTAGAAGTTGTTCTTTATGACATATGGTACATTGATTGATTGATTGATTGATTATGTATGTGCCTAGTACAATATTGGGAAGATTTCCCTGCACTATTTTGCATTAAGGTGTTCCTAGGAAAGGTATTTTCCAAAATAGAACATACTTTTATACAGAATTATTGGCAGGATTTCATATGGTCTGATATTACTAAATGAAAAGTGCTAAAAATGAACAGGACATTTTCAAACATTTACATAGCACATTCACGCATGTAGCCTTTTCTCACATTCATATGTATGACAGATACTTGTTGCCCTGCTTGAACAAAAGGAACCTGAGGAAATGTATTAATTACCGTACCTTTATTCAGAATTAATTAATCTAGACTAATTGGCACCCTCTGGACTAATACCAGAATTGTTAATAAGGCATGATAAGAAATTCATCCAAGTATGATATTTAAAAAAATATTTTTAATTGCAAAATGAAAATGAAATAAAACTACTAAATAATGAATTTTCTGTGTTATTAGTTTTTCATTTCAAAAGCATGAATCTATTCACTTTATATCTCACATGGAATAACACATGAGGAGTTTTTATTTTTACAGATAAAATATTTGAAAACTTTCAGTGCTCTAGTTCAGTATTCTGAGTCCTGGTTCTCTACATACATTAAACTGTATTTTCCATCTTGGTAGCCTTGTTGGTTGGAAAATGTGGGAGCTGAACTGTGTGCAACAGCTCAGAAAGATAGTAAGATTGCCCCTTTTTCTATGTTTGTGTGAAAGAACTGTCACAGATTAACCACTCTACAGATAGAATATAGACATCAATCAATTTAAGAGCAAAACACTTTTGTGAGGAAGAGTGTTCTCACAATTAGCTAATTTTGTTATTCCAAGATAAATCATTTCTCCATCAAATCTATTATAATCTACTTTGTCAAAGCTTTAACCAAAGATGTCAAGAGTTGAAAAAAAGATTTTGCATAGAAGAATATCTGGAGTACCACTGTGCTAGATTTTTTCCCACTCATATATGCTGACTAGCCAAATTGTATTTAGATATGCATAAAATATAATTTATCTTCTGTAAATTAATATAACCTTTTTAATCTAGGGAGATCATTTCATTTTGATAGCAATGCATTGCGTTTCTCTTTCCCTTGCTCTTAAAAGTTTTATGGGATAAACATGTTCCTGTGTTTTGATATAGAGCAAATAGGGGTACTTTCTTCCAGTGTTCTTTTTAAAAAATCAAATTTAAATTATGTTTTGCAAAAGCTATATGTATATATGTTCATATTACTTGGGTTTTCAAATGACGCCTTTGAGCACCCATATCCCCACAGCCATTTTTACAGATGTCAAGTGGGTACTCTGCTTTCACTGATTTTTGTAAACAATAACTGGAGAATTTACGGAGAATTGGAGAAATGGAGAATTAATATATTTGAAAAATAATTTGAAAAATAAGGGTCGGCTTTAAACATAATATTTCTAATACTATCTCTCTATAGACTTAGAGGCATTTCAAAAAGAACTGTGATGTGGTTGCACTCAGTTGTTGGGTTTAATTTTCTGGTCCCCCTAAAAAAGACAAAGGTAAGTTAAGGAAGGGAAAAAAAGGCCCTGGGAATTGAGAGGAGATTGTACATAACAATTCGGCAATGGTGTTTCAATGATAGGATGTTTTAAAATTAGTCAAATCTAGAATGTAATTAATCTATGAGTTGGACAAAGTTACTCTCCTCCATTATTTTATATTATCATATGCCACAAATATGTCACCTGATCAATGATAGGGTATTTTAAAATTAGTTAAATCTAGAATGTAATTATTCTATGAGATGGACAATGTTACTATCCTCTATTATTTTATATTATCATATGCCACAGATGTCACCTGATCTTTCTTGGCAAATAGACACAGATAGAACTTCAAGAGCATATTGCTGGCACTTTCACAAAATGGGTGCCATGAGAAACTCAGTCATAAAAGCATCCATTTTATTAGAAGGCAAACGTATGACCAACACAGCCATACCACCTCATACCATTCTTTTCTTTTTTTTCTTTCTTTTGCTGGATAGTGTCAAACAAAAGCCCAAACTAAAATTAATCTTCATTTATCTAACAATGTTTATGCAGTCCATAGGCATCTCAAAATTAAAAATCATGCTAAAACCAGCAGATAAAAACTCAGCTCTTGAAAAAAAGCTGAAGCACAGAAGTTGTGTGATGTCAAAAACAGCATTCAACAGCAACAGTCATTGATGTTTTGACATAAAGAGAATACCAAAAATAAAAAGACTAAGTTTATTTTAAAAAATCATACTTAGTATAATTCAGACTGGCATTTCAAACACTTCCTGAGGTACATTCAAAGCTTCCAGATTAATTATATATTCTGATACTTTATTTTGTTGTACAACTGACAATTATTAGTTGTCATTCACCTGTACTAGCCTCATCTTATATTCTATACAACCCTATTAACTTTATTAACTCACTAATTTCAATGAGGCTGTGCATGAGAAGTCTCCCATGGAGTTATACTCCATATTATCTATATGCAGTGCAGTCCTATATACAGCAAAACCTCTGAGTTTAATGAGGCTTATTCTGAGGTAAATGAATACAGGATTATAGCCTTATTTATTATCTTGACACATTTTAGCAATATAATCTTCACCCAAAATTGCCCTGGCAATTTCTTTTAAAAAGTTTCTTTAAAGGAAAAAAATACATACAATTTACACACATTAAAGCAATACTCAAGGATTCGATTTCACCAATACCTTTCACAAAGTGAATGTCAAGTGAAAACCAGGAAGAGGCAGAAAAAATAGAGAAGAAAGTAGAAGAAATGAATCATTAAAATAAAATAAAATCCTATAGGGCATGTTGGACTTGTTACTTTCCGGAGAGATGAAAAGTTGGAGGATGTGTGAGGTCTTTATAACTTCTCTAGTACTTCAGATTATTATAAACTCCAGCCTTGACAATAACATCATGATCAACTTGAAGGTACAAGCAAACATCAACATAGTACCCAATCTGTATACAGTGTTGGCTCTGCTCTAACAATCAAGGAACATTCTGTATCATATCTGTAGCAGATTAGTCAGAGGACCAAGGAGAGCTCTGTCATTTACATAACTGTCTTCTAACGTAGGAGAATCCAGAATGTGCAGCAAGAACTACCACTAAGCCGGCTTTCTTGTGTTATTTTGATTGCTTTTAATTAAAAAAAATCATACAATGATTACTAAGTAAACATAGATGGATGTCTAATATGTTTGAAATGGAGGCCTAAAGTGTGAAGGATAAATGTGAAGGGTTTGAGATGATAATAATGTTCAGGTTTGTTTTTTCAAGTAGCCATGAATGCATGCAATGTCACTCTGCCTGTTCATGAAACATGTCTGATCAACTTCTGCAGGCTTTGCATCTATAACAATCCTTTTGCCCCCAAAGCAGGAGTACAAAGAATCAAAAACTTCTAACTTTCCAGAAACCACCAGAAGCTTTCTGGTGACATAATCTGAGGAGGCTGAGCTGAATTTTATATAACTTTAAACAAATAGGATGGGAAGTAAGAGCCTCGGAGGCGCACTTAGCTAGTGCACTGCTAAGTGTTTCCACTTAGCTCCAGCTGCCTGGAATTAGTTCCGGTTCGAATCTCACCAGGCTCAAGGTTGACTCAGCCTTCCATCCTTTCGAGGTAGGTAAACCGAGGACCCAGATTGTTGGGGGCAAAAAACTGACTTTGTAAAAATGCCGCTTGGAGGGGGAAGGCAAAAGCCCTAATAAGCAGGCCTATACAAAGAATGAAGGCTATGGCTAAAAGCACATTGATTTGTGCTTAATAAATTAATCTGCCCTGAGTCTCCGGAGAAGGTCGGGATATAAGTTGGAATTTTAAAAAAATAAAAAAAATAACAAGAACACTCATATCTCACTGGATCATAGCAGCAATCTGGATCCGATCAGGTTCCGGTTCAGATTCTCATGGTTTGTTGAAAAACCGTGCTTTCCCAAGATTCCTGGAAATTACTTCTGGTGGCCTCTATTAATAACCAGAGATATAACGTAGGTGACTCAGTTTTATCCCTTTGGGTTTCATCAGGATTGCCTGTTTTATCCGCAGATCCTAGACTGGGATTATTACATCGAAAGACTGGGCAGCACAATCCAAAAGATTATCACCATCCCGGCAGCATTGCAACAGGTATTTATTTATTTATTTTATTTAAATTTCTATGCCGCCCTTCTCCCGAAGGACTCGGGGCGCCTCACAATAAAAACATAGATGATATATAAAAAACATATAAAAACATATAACCCAATTCACCATACATTGAGACATAACGTACAACCTTAAAATATCAAGAGAGTTAAAAAGGGGCAAAACACAAAATCAAAATTCGATTTCAATATAATTTATAACATTTAAAATTGGTCAGCTATAGTGAAAAAGCCACGTTTTCAGGTCGCGGCGGAAGGAGCGGAGGTCAGGGGCGGTAAATTATGCTTGGGGGGAAAAGAAGAATGGGAATGTTACAAGATACGGGGGCAACTTTATAAATGGATAGAGGTTGAATACAGACAAGAAACAGAATAAAATTTAAGCAATTTGGAAAGAACATGTTGTAACAATCCAGCGACGGCGAACCTTTTTTAGGTTCGGGGGCCTACCGTGCCTGGAGGTATGCGCGCAACCCAACCACTGCGCCTGCGCAGAGCTGGTGCGTGCGCCCACCCACAGCGCCCGCGCGATTGCATCATCTGCGCATGTGCAAAGCAGTCACGCGCCCGCCCCCAATGAATTGCATGCGCAACGCGGACACCGTGCAATGGCAAAGCAGTCGCTGCTTGTCTCGTGCACAGGCGCACCCACTTGCGCATCTGCACAAGAGAGAACGGCGTGCGTGCGCAGGAGGAGGTAAGTTTTGTGGCGGCTCGCCATAGGTTCGCCAACACGGTAATAATCCATGTTAAAATGTAAAAGGAAAGATGTACATGCATTAAGAAAATGGGAGGGCTAAAGGTGAGGTTTCCTGACAGGTGAAGAATCCGGTGCCTCGTGTCCGTCATCCTGATTGGCTGCACAAGAAGCTGCTGGAGAAAAATGATGTGTACAAGCAGAAAAAAATCAGCGAGCTCTTCGTCAGCGAAGGCAAAAGACAAGTAAGATAAGACACCTACAGTTCTCTGCCACCTGGCCTGTGGGGCTGAATGGAATGGAATTTGGAATAGGAATAGGAATAGAATAGAATAGAATAGGGAATAGAATAGAATAAGGAATAGAGTAGAATAGAATAGAATAGAATAGAATAGAATAGAATAAAACAGAATAAGGAATAGAATAGAATAAGGAATAGAATAGAATAGAATAGAATAGAATAGAATAGAATAGAATAGAATAGAATAGAATAGAATAGAATCTTGGAGGTCTTCTAGTCCAGCCCCCTGCTCAAGCAGGAGAACCCAGGCTTTTTGTCAGGTTTCCTAATGTCCATATCTTGAAATCCTAACAATCATAATACTGCTAGAGCAGGGGTGTCAAACTCGATTTCATTGAGGGCTGCATCAGGGTTGTGTTTGATCTTGGAGGGCTAGGGTAGGCCAGGGTGGGGGTGGCCAGCTCAACATCACTTGTGTTGGGGGTGCCTGTGGTAGCCTGAGCACTCTGTCAGCGAAAACGGGTTCCCAAGCTCCATTTTCAGTTGCGATGGCCTCCTGCAACCCTCTGCCAGTAAAAATGAAGCTCCTAAACTCCATTTCCACTGTCAGAGGCACCATGGGCTGGTCCTTCACTGTTTCTAGGGCAGCCCCATGGGCCAGATCTAAGCACTCCACAGGCCAGATCTGGCCCCCAGGTCTTGAGTTCAACACCCCTGTGCTATAGGGTTTTGTAAAATCAATGTTTAAAACATTTCCACAGCCAATTGAACCATTACCACACAAACAATATCAACAGACCCTAAGCACAGCTATGCCTTTGGTTCAAGCAAATACATAATTTCTCAGAAATAGACCCACAGGAATTGCAGGGGCTTCTACGGTGGATGTAAAGTGTATTATTGCAGGCATAAAGAACAGAAGGAGTCACTTATAATAAAAGCAAAGTAATCAAATAAAGTTTCAACAACAGTATTATGAGGTGAAGGATACGGTAGAGTAATATCTTTTAAATTAAAAAAATGATCTGAAAAAATGATGCCCATGAACTCTTGTGCTGAAATGGAAATACACTGTACAGTGAACAAACTTACAGCATTTAATGCATTTTGCTTGCTTTCATTTCTATCTTAAAAAGAAACCCACCTCAGCAGATAAGTATATTCCTGGGATGAGCTACCCTGTTTCCCCAAAAATAAGACATCCCCTGATAATAAGCCCAATCAGGGTTTTGAGCTCATGTGCTAAAATAAGCCTCCCCCTGAAAATAAGTCCTCCCCAAAAATATTTAAATGCAGAGCTGGAAATCAAGTAAGACGGCAAGAAGAGCCCTGTCTTGCTCCACGTGCCCCAAAATAATAAGACCTCCCCGAAAATAAGGCGAAGCGCTTATTTTGGGGTTCAAAAAAATATAAGACAAGGTCTTATTTTCACTTGTGTGCCGTTCTGTGGTCACTGAACAACATTCAGCTATCATAAGATCAACAATTACTCTGCCTAACTGTAAAAGAGTTTACTTTAATTCGGAATGTGAGAACTTTGTTGCTTCTCTGAACATTAACTATATTAACTGATTAATTTTATATTTGCCACTGAAACATCCTGTGGTTCAAGTGTGTTCTGGATTGTGTTTGTGTTTAATTCAAATGACGTCATATAACAAAATGTTCAGCTTGGCCTGTATCAAGTCCATGCAATGAAATGTGCTGCTGCATTGAAATTCTGTGGTTTGGAAAGAGGACAAGCTAAGCTTGGGACTAAGTTGGCCATCATTCACATCAAGTTCATCAGCATGATAATACTGGGCACATTTTATCAGCATTTCTTAGAGATGATGGTAGTCTAGAGGGCATATCAGGAAAGTGCCAGGTAAAAGAAGTCTCAAAAATTAGTATTATTATGCACTTTTAATGAATATGGAAAATGTGCTTCCTTAGCTAGTTCACTGCAACTGCAGTATTAAATTTGACATTTGGAATTTAGGTCCCGGTGCTATTATTATTGTTTTTAATAACAGCAGTTTCCATTTCTTCATGCTAAAACAATGCTTCATTTTCCTGTTGATTAAAATGTAGGGGGGAGGGAATTTAGAAATGAACTCCCACAAAAACTTTATTACAGGGCTGCATTTCCTTCCCTGTAAGCTTTTTAGTAGAGCATTCCTGTGGTAAAGAAGCCAGAGTAAATGCTGCAGTAGTTCTGCTTATTAAAGAGACAGAATCTGTTGGATTGTGGAATCTATCCTTAATCAACTTGTCTTCTGTTCTTGAACTCTATTGAAATGATATATTCAGTCCACCTGACTTTACATCCTTTAACTCTTTCCTTAAACTGAGAGATACAGATGTTGCATTATATAATACCCCCATGTATAAAGTTTTTAATTATTTCTCCCTCACTTTAAAAGGGGTGGGGCTATTTTTTAACCAGGACATATCTTCTGTGGTATTTTCAGGTAGATTGACTTGTGATCAGTTTTGTACTATTGAAACTCATCAGACATGGGTAACCAGATGTTACTCTATGGGATTAAAACCTTCTATCTGGAGTTTTTAAATGTAGTATATGGAGGAAGCAGGGGTGGGTTCTACGTGCCTTTACTACTGGTTCAAAACAGGAGCTTGCGTGTGTGCCTCTACGCATACAGAAGCTTCTGCGCATGAGCAGATGCTCCATGATGACCTCTGCGCTGTGGGCAGAGCCTCCCACCACTTTTACTATGGGTTTGTAAGAAATGGGAGCAACCCACCTCTGCTTTGCTGTACCAACTTCATGGTCATGTAATCAAAATGCAGGCGTTTAGCAACTGATTCATATTTAGGACGGTTGAAGGGTCATGTGATCGTCTTTTGCAATTTTCTAACAAGCAAAGTCAGATTCACAAAAATTGTTTTACTAACTTAATAACTGCAGTGATTCCCTTAACAACGGTGACAAGAAAGATTATAAAATGGGGCAAAATTCACGTAATAGCTATCTTGCTTTGTAGCAGAAATGTTGAGCTCATTTGCAGACGTAAGTCGAGGACTATCTATACAAGCCAGTTGTCAGGTGTGCAGATTTTGATCTACGTGCTCTTGGGGATGCTGTGGAGATCGTAAGTATGAAAAACAATTGTAAGTTCCTTTTTTCATGCTGTATTAAGTTTGAACAGTCACTAAATGAATAGCTGTAAATCAGTGACTATCTGTACATCCAGGTTGTTTAAAAACAGTGTCAAGAGAGAAGAGCAAGCCAAAATTCTGCTATCTGGTAAGGTGGAAAAGAATGACAGAAGGTACTGGGGAGGGAAAGAGCCATAAGTGGCTAAATTTAAAGTGGGTGAAAAATTTCAGAAGAAGGGTTAAGGAGTAGAGAGCTCCCATGAGAAAAGAGGGCACATTTTTCCGTTGTCCCCTTGACCCTGGCAATGTCACAGCCAATTAACAATCTACTGAAAATGTCTTTTGGTAATTCTATTTATTTATTTATTTCCACTTATATCCTTCCCTTCTCCGGAGACTCAGGGCAGCTTACAATTTCAAGCACAACTCAATGTCCTTAGCAAATTCCTTCATTCCTTGTATATGCCTGCTTATTTGGGGGGTTTTGCCTCACCCCCTCAAGTGGCATTTTTGGCATTGCCCCCAACAATCTGGGTCCTCAGTTTTACCTACCCTTAAAGGATGGAAGGCTGAGTCAACCTTGAGCCTGGTGAGATTCTAACTGGCACTAATTGCAGGCAGATGGAACTAAGTGGAATCACTTAGCCAGAGCATTAATTAAGTGCGCTACTGAGGCGCACTCGGTAATGCCCAATAAGGATGTGAAACCATTCAGAACTTATGCCCCCCCCAAAAAAAATGCTCCAAAATGGTATCATACAAGTTAGCTCTTCCTTTAAAAAACCCAGCATTTCTTTCTAAGGCTTGCACAGTAACTACAGGTAGTTCTCAACTTACAATCGCAACTGAGACCACAGTTTCCTTTGTTATGCGAAGCGGCTGTTATGTAGGTTGTTAACTAAGTAGTGCCCAATTTTATACTTTTTCTTGCCATGGTTGTTAACAGTGGTGGGTTGCTACTGGTTCTACTCGGATCGGCGATCCAGTAGTGGCGGTGGCAGGAGGCTCCGCCTACCCACGCTGGATGCTTCTGTGTATGCATTGCTCGTGCACGATGGGTAGCGATGGGTTTTGCAACCCACTACTGGTTAAGCAAATCACTGCAGTTGTTAAAAGGATCAAACAATTGTTAAGCGGATCCAGCGTTCCTCATTGACTTTGCTTGGGAAAAGCCAATTGGGAAGATCTCAATGGCAATCACATGACCTCCAAGACGCTTCAACCATCATTAATACATGCAGGTTGCCAAGCGCCTGAATTTAGATCATGAGCCGCAGTGGTGCAATGCTTAGAGTGCAGTACTGTAGCTACTTCTGCTATCTGCCAGCTGCCTGCAATTTGGCAGTTCAAATCTCACCAGGCTCAAGGTTGACTCAGCCTTCCATCCTTCCGAGGTG
>JANHFM010001763.1:517112-530747 GCA_032468115.1 Grayia smithii | reverse complement strand
GACTCTAAAAAAATTCTGCGTTTTCTATTATTAAATCAGTCCCTATAGCAATAGGCATATATATATATACATATACATATACATATATATATATATATATATATATATATATATATAATTGTTTTAGTCCATTTGGGCTTCTCCTTTTAAAATAAATGTATTTTATTTTATCTGCTCATTTTAAAAACAAGACAATGTCCAGGACTGAACTATATGATCAGTTACACCCTTCAGTTCTATTTAACGTTCCCTGTTCCAATGTAGAATAGCAAACTGTTCTTGCTAGATTTGTATCAGGACAAATGGATTTAACTCACCTGGCATGCTTAGCATAGATGGAGAAATGTCAGTTTTCTTTGGGATTTGGTTGCTGTTCCAGTGCCAGCGAATCTCAACAGGCTCAGGAGGCCCCACAGCATGACATGTGAGATTGAATGGTTCATTTCGGGTAACATTCAGTCCCTGGGGCTGCTTAATGAAATGTGGCAGTCCTGCAGGCAACAGAAGTAAAAGCACTTACTCAGAAGTTGAAAACAAGAGACACGTAGAACTACAGCAGTCTCTCTAACCCATGAGGGTTTTTCCATTATAGGATTGTGGGTGACAGGAGTTGTAAGCCATGATATTTGGATTTCCTCAGATTGGAAGACTGGACTTATATGATTAAGCTTTAAGCATTAAGTACAATGATTTCTCATTGTAGTGTCATTCAGAGGTCTTGGACTTGAGATAACAAGTCCCATATTTAATAGCTCAAAGATAAGCAACCTCAATGTGATCAAGGGACAAACCCAAGAGATCAGTGTTTTTCAAACCTGGCAACTTTAAGACATGTGGATGTCAATTCCCAGAATTCTCCCACCACCATGCAATTTTAAAACAAGCAACAGTCAAGGAGGTTGTGGCTTCTTTTGATGTTTCATAGAGTAATCTTCCATTATGGCATTTTTAAATACAATTTCTTAAAATCACATAAGAAAATATATACATATATAAATGATCAGTGAACCAATTCATGTTGTGTCTGAGTTTCAGCAATCCACTGGAGAACGTATTTTAAAAATGGTGAGTTAGTTAAAAAAATAGGGTAAGGAAAGATTCTTGAAACTCAGCACAATGACTAATGTTGTACTGGAATTGTTGTATTTTCATTTATTGATTTATTAACAACAAAGTACACCAGCCACAACGCATAGGAGCAATTGAAACTTAAGCCCAAAAATAGTACTCTCAAAAAAACTTCCGCTAATCTTCATTGCAACAATTGAGCAGGATGGAGTAGTAATCTTGCTACTCCCATTCTTTACTCATATCAATTGGAGAGAGGATTTATCCTGTACAAAATCTGAAACCTGTGCATGCCTTTAGAAAAGGGGTGTCACACTCACATCGTCAAGATGGCATCACGTGACATCTCAGGACTTTTTCCCCCTTCGCTAAAATGGGTGTGGGCATGATCAGTGCATGATGCATCCGGCCCATGGGCCAAGAGTTTGACAGCCCTGCTTTAAAACATTTCCTCTTTCCCTCCATATTTTAATTAATAGATAAGTGATTAAGAAGATCAATCTGATAGTCCATCAAAGATTTCCTGTAACCTGCTTTTTCTACCAGTCTGGTGCTAATCTGGCTCATACTGCCATCGATACCCTATTCTGTTTTCATACCATACTGGTAGAATTTTTTTAAAAATCTGTCTACTTAGATGGAAATTGTGCACTAAGGAAGGGAGTCACAATTCCCCAAGGCCTTTTTCACATAATCTAGATGTGCCCAGTCAGGTATCTTGTAGTTCAGGTCAACAGCCTCCATGGATCAAGCATCAAATATTAGCTCTTGACTTCTTATTACAACAAATCTGAAATGGGAAGTTCATGGTTTGGTGATAAATCCTCCTGCCCAATATTGGACCAAATCATCAAATGTAATACCACGATGTCCCAAGACTTCCCAACAGCTTCAAACTGGTGCATTAGGAGCTACAATTTCCAGTATTCCTAGTCAATGAACACACTTGTAGGGCTCCAGCCTGAGAAAAGTTACCTTAACCTACTGGGTACTGACTGGATTTAGCAGAGAGAGGGAGTGGGCTGCAGGTGCCTTGGCCAATCTCCGCTTAATGACAGAAACTTGTATTGATGCCCAGTTGGCATGTTTGAACAGTGGCTTTGTGCTTCTGTCTGTCTTTTCTGAGGGCTAGGCTGGACTGCCATGAAGTATCCTAAAAGTGTACAGTAGTTAGTCTTTAAAGAGATTGTATACTATGCATGTAAATGCTTTACTTTGTCCTTTAATATTTTCCAGGGTAGATAAGATGCAAAATTCAAGAGATCAGCAGGACCCTAATTCACTGTAAGAACGAAACTATGATGTACTTATAAATGAAGTATTTCTGAGCAAGCACAATTTCTCAATGCTACTACATTTCATAGCAATCTGGAGTAACAAAAAGTAAACAGGAAAAATGAATTTGAATGTCATGAGATCCTTTTTTTTCCTTATTTTCTTTTAGAGAAAATTGGCAGTAGGGATGAGCATGGGGCCTATTTCCACTGCAATATGGTTTTTATGCCACATGATTTTGCCCTTATCTTGCCTTCATCACATGAGTAAGAGAGCCCTCATACATCATTATCTGAACAGGTATAAACCAAAGAAGGCCTGGAACACCTGATCAAGAAAATAGAAGAAGAACATGAGAATGTTGATCTCTTTCTGAACATCAAAAAGACCAAGTTTATGACCACTGCAAGGAAGAAAAACATCAGAATAGAAATTGATGGTGAAGAGATAGAATGTGTGAAAAAAATTACTTTATTAGGATCTCAGATTGCTCAAAGTGATAAATGCAGCCCAGAAATAAAATATCGGATTGCACTAGGTCACACAACAATGATGAACATGAGCCAAATATGGAAAAGCAAGGACATCAGCCTGGCAAACAAATGCAGGTTAGTCCACTCTATTGTGTTTACCATAGCTACCTATGGTTGTGAAAGTTGGACCTTAAAAAATTCCAAGACAGGAAGAAAATCAACTCGTCTGAGCTATGTTGCTAGAGAAGGCTCTTATGTATTCCTTGGACAGCAAAGGTGACTAACAAGCAAGAACTGGAGCACATAACACCAGACATGTCATTAGAACGCAAAATCACAAAACTGTCTCATTTACTTTGGCCATGTCATGCAGAGGAATTCATTGGAGAAAGCAGTTATGTTTGGAAGAGTTAGCAGTAAAAGGAAACCAGGCTATCAAAGAACACGGTGGCTGGATAGCATAAAAGCTGACATCAACCAGACATAGAAAACCTCAAAGAAATAGTGGAAGATTGGAAGATATGGAGAGACCTAGCCAAGAGTGAGACATAATTTAATGGATAACCTCATCACCATCATTGCCATATTCTCTCTTACTCCAATTGTACCCCAAAATAGCCTCAAGGTATGCAAATGTGTTAATCTTGGCCATTGAGCACTTTCTTTCCCACTGTTTCCAAACTCCCTACTTCCCTACTTTTGACAAATTTCTAGCAAGAAAAATGGGAAAGGAACAGACTTATGTCATTTGAAGAAGAAGAGTAGTGCTTACTGATACTTTGCCAATTTCTTTTTATTTGTTACTGCAATCATGTTCCTCTTTCTTTACCTGAAGCAGGAGATGTAGTTGTCTAGCAGTTGGCCAGTTCGTTCCCTCTACTAAATCTAACTGGTAGGATAATCATAGTAAGGTTTGCCTCCTTCTCTCTGAGGTTATTACTGCTCATTATTTTGTTTTGACCAAATTAAACATAACAAAAGGGCAGACAAAACCACTTAGGGAAGCTCAATCAGAATCCTGAATTTAGGTCTTCCTCTTCACTACTACAGTTCCCTGATTGATGAGAATCCTTCCTGCTGTTTGGTAATGTGCTGAAACAGGGTAACAGCAAAGTCAGAGCCAAAAACTATTCAGTATGCCTTTAACAAGTAGCACCCTCACAAATTAGCAGTGAGGCAGAACAGACACAGTAGAAGCAATTACGGATTGGCAATTGGAATAGCAAACTTTATACCAGCTTTGTTCTGTGACAGTGTAAGATCGGGTGGATAGCAATTTATAGCACTGAAAAGTCTGAAGCCCAGACATGTCACATAATATAATATTAACATGACACATTATTTCTCGGTCTTCCCATGCTGCCAGCGCTCATTCATAAGTTGGACAAAAAAGAGTCACCAAATATGTCAATCAGCTGGTGGCCTGGCTATTTTATTTGCTTTTGCAGACACACACACACACACTTGAAGCTCTCCCTTAACTGGATGCTGTGGGAGGAATGGCAAAGCTGTCCATCAGAGCAATTGCTGAGAATGGGAATTTGGTGGCAAGAAGCCACGACACTTTCTCTGCAGGAGGGTGAGGATAATGATGGAAAGGTGGAAGTTTGTATCACACATTGCAAAATGGTCTTCATTGTGTTTTTTCAGCAGCAGGGATTGAACCTTTAGTTCATTCACGCAGCTTCCAGAGATCCACAAAAGTCTGTTAGAGATATGGTGTTGAGAGTCAATTAACATTGTATTTGCATTTTCAAAGGGTCTTTGTTTAGCTTTCCACAATTAGTAAAAAGATAATAAATTCTGACCAAAGAATTTGTAATTTCATAAAAGAAATTATGCAAATTTGTACAAATAGAATAACGTATGATATTTATATTATTACACTATACTTTCTTTAGAATTTAGAATACCTTAGTGGAGAAAGTTCATATTATTAGGCCAGAATAACTGATGTGCTGTAATTATGAGATAGTTTTGAGTTTTATCTTTTACATTTTTAAAATTGTATTTGAAAAATATTTCTTAAATTTACCAGTTTTTGCTTTTTCAATTAAAACTGTTTTAGCTAGCAGACATAAGATTATCTTACATATTAATATTGGGGGAGAATAATAAAAATGAATAGCCATACAACATTCAAGTTGCACTCACACCAATCTTCTTAAATTATAACATTTGTCTCTCTTACTAACCTCAATACATTAACAAAGCATTAATAACCATACTTCATTTCTACTTCAATCTTCCTTTTGGAAAAGACAATATTTACACTCTTTTGTGCAAAAAGAGACAAATAACTATTTGAAAATCAATGGGTTGCTAAAGTTAGTGTAGATCAAGGACCTGGGAGATTTGAACCAAAAACTACAATCAACCATGAGGCTGGTTATTGCTTACTTCAGAAAGATGATATAAGAATAAAGCAATAGTGGGAAAGGGCGAGAACCATGTTACATTTTTCTATGTTCCATGAAAAGAACAAGAGTAGATAATTCTTGTAAAAAGTTTTCCTGTCTCACATAAAGGACTGGATGCTCTACTTTTACATGGAGAAGCTTTTCAGATAATATTGACAATCAGGCAGCATCTTTTAGATTACTTGGTGCCAAGTCATCTAATTCAATGACTATTTCACCTAGGCTTTCCTGCAATATCTGCCATCTGAAGCAGCTTGTTACCATGCCTCAAAGTTGGCTCAAGTTTTTTTTTCCCCTGGAAAGCCAGAAAATGGCTATATGACTCAAACCTTCCTGGGAAACATGCATAAAAATAGTATTCTAATCTCAAAATATAACTGATCATGATCCAACCACCAAAAGCAGTGTGAAGAATAAATTGCTGTGGTCAACAGAAAACCATTTTATAGTGGGATCCTCGTGGATGCCTTGGTCAACACTGTGTTATGGATCCACGTCTGTTTCACTTTGAAGCTGATATACTTTGTCAAGTGCCAGAAAGGCAATGTATATTTGTTTCATTTGGGTTGTGTTGGAGGCACTGGAAACAGCAAAAGGCAACGTCATCCACATGCAGAGCCAGAGAGTTTCCTGGTTCTCATGGCAACCCCAAGAAACTTGCATCCTGAAGACTATTATATTCCTATCTATAATAGGCCTTTCTCCTCACATGCAGTGGAACTAATGTAACCCCAGCTGCAGAGCTTGTGAAAGGGACAGTAAAGAGGAAGGTTTCACACAGCCCCTTGTGCCACCTCCTGTGACCCAGCGCCACCATTGCTGGCCCCTGAGGTGCTGCAGCTGCTCCACCTGGGCCTCTTCCTTGAGTCAGGAGGTCAAGCAGTGACCTCAGAGAAGCAGGGGAGCAAGGGTCAGAACTTGCCTGACAAGGATCAGTCAGCCCTGGGACTGACAGGAAGAAAAATGAGTCCAAAAGGAAGGGGGTGGCTGAGTGGTGTGTGTTGTGGTAATGGGTAAATAAAAGAGTCTTTGTACATTGGTGTAGGTTGCTGAGAAGCTGTGGGCTTCTGCCTGACCTTTTATCTTGCCTTATGTTCTATTCATCTCATTCATTCATTCATCTCTCTCTCTCTCTCTCCTTATATTTTGTAAATCCTTCCTTCCTCCCTCCCTCCCTCCCTGCCTGCCTGCCTGCCTGCCTCTTACTATTCTTTCATTTTAAGTGTTTACCTTATCTCAGATGTGATACTGAAATTATTAATTATTATTAGTAATTACTTATTTATTCTTATTCTTCTTAAATATGTCTCTATATAATTTCTACCATCTTCATTTTCCTTTCTAATTTGTCAGTTCCTTATACTTTTCATCCATCTATTTATTTTTGGCGCATAGTTTTTCTTTCTGTCCTCTCTCTGTAGAGATCTTCTCTCTCTCTCTCTCTTCCCCCCTCCCTCTCTCTCTCTCTCTCCTCATCCATAGAAATGGTGAATTTTTGTTTTTCTCCAACTCACTTTACTATTGTTAATGACAATTCGCAACTAATCAGTGTACATATTATATAGAGAGAATGTTCTAATAATCTATATCTCCTTTTTTAATCCAGATATGTCACTTGGAAAGGGAGAGATGCTTTTTTCTGAAAGAAAACAAGATATGATCAATATAAATTTATGAATTCCCTGTATGATATTTCTTACCTATTGACCTGTAGTGCCAATCAGTGTGAACATTCTATGCTGTTGTACAGGCTGGTAATGAGAGATAATAATATAAATAACTTCTGGACTTTGTCATAATCAGATATATGTACTATTCACAATAAGGAAAAGAAAATAGTATAACAAGTCCTTTGTATAGGGTTTACTCAGTCAATAAACTCTTTTGTTATAGCTTACCAGTACTTTAAAAGAAAGAAAAAAGGAATGGATTATTCTTTCAGGAGATAAATCTGTCAATGGCCACTGCCAATCTAAAAGTAGAGCCTGTGTATTTAGAAGGAAAATATATGTGATTAACAATTCATGGAACAAGCATAGGGAATGGGATTATTTCCATAATGATATGGAAAAGTGTAGATCCAGGAGAGTGATATACAACAAAGAAAATCAGATTCAAGGTCTTTCTTCATTTAGACATCTTTATTCGTCTATATACTCATCCCCATAAGGCAAATACTGTTTTGGATGTTTTCAGAAAAAATATATTATCTCAACTCTCAACTCTCAGCTCTCTGCTTTCCATTTCTATTTATTTCCAAAAGATCTATTTCCAACATCTATTTCCAACAAATCCCCAGAAGATTCTCTTTCTAATCAGTTCCCCCCCATGTCTGCTCTTTTCCTTCCAATTTACAAATTGAGGTGATTAAATTCCAACTTGCCCCCATCCTCTGTTCATTCTGTGACTGAAGATAAATATTTTTTTTAAAAAAAGGAAGTCAAGAATTGGTTAAAGTACAAGATTTTCAAAGCAGTATTTAAGCTGTGGATTTAAAGTGGGAGGGATTTAACAGTCTTTAGGGGCTGAGCCTTTTAGTTCTGCCTCCTTTCCACTTAGATTTCCTTAGTAGACCTCTGAGTGCCTGGAGTAGAACTAGTCCAAGTCGCTCACTTCCTACAGCTATGACTGTTATAAACTGGGTGCTCATTTGCATTTGTCTAAGCCCCTAGCATTCCATCCTCATTTCTCAGCTCATTCCGGCCCGCCCCCCGCCCCTCTTTCCCCAAATGAACAGCACAGCTTCATGCCGGCAATGTATTATCTTCGCAAGATTGAGGAGCTAATGGAGAAGATCGCCGCCCAGCAAAGCAAAAACAACCCCTCAGAAGACCTGGGAGAGGTTGAGCTATTTGTATTTTCTCAGGAGAGTAATCTCCCCTCTCCCCTTCTCCAACTGGGAGTTGGCTTTTAGTCCCTTGATGCCTGAGAGCAGGATGATGAACAATTCAAACCCTCATTCAACATGGGCCTTCAGCACAACTTGCCATAGCTTGCCAGATGGTTGTATTTCTCACTGCTACAGTTTATCCTGCATTGATGCTCTCCAAAGAGTATCATGAACACCCTTAGTCTTTCTTGCCCCGGGATGTTTCATGTGCTAGAATTTCATTCAATATCTTGTCAGTATACTTTCAGGAAAAACAGTTATATCCCTTTTCTGCCTACTTCTTACGTTTAAGAAATAAGGTATTTTTGTATATCTGTTTTAGGCTAGCCATTTGTTTGTCTTCAGACAAAACAGTCCTCTGTTTAAAGATGTTCACTATTAAAAAAGCTTAAGTTTGCCTAAAGGAGGCAATGATAAAGCCACTTTTAAAGGAATTTTCCTTTAACTACAAGTGCTGGGAAAGTATTAGTACATCTCAAAATATGTTATTTCTGGCTGATGTGATTTAGAAGTTGTTTGATCAGAATTCCACGTACTTCTGGAAGATACTATATTTGCTGGACTATTTCCATTTGAACATTGTCCCTAAAGGTCAGAATCACATTCATGCCATCCTCTGTTATCCTCACTATTGGCTGCCAACAAAACCTCATTTCGGTAATTCTTCCAGCTGGCCAGTGAGCAAGCATGAAAATCACCACTCTAGCCTATGATCCACCCTACCTTGGACTTGGAGTATCATTGGAGGCACTGTGAAGGGAAAGTTAAAAAGATATTGTTAAAAAATAGATATTGTTAAAAAAAATTAAGATAGTGGCTAAAACTGTGAGTTGAAGCTCTGTTTTTTACGTGCACTGCACATAAAAGTCAAGATTGCATTATTGTGCCTGCTATTTTGATTGTTTTGACCATATCTTGCAGATAGCCCTGGTTACTACTATGAGAAACTACCTGCTTTACAGTTCCAAGAAAATACCACAATCCTATCCTTGCAACACTTTCTTTAGCAGCAGAAGACAGGCTGATACTCAAAACCATCAGCACAAATACCACTATTACAGTAATTATTACAATACATTAAATAAATAGGTTGAATTTTTTTCTTCCATAACATCAAAATCAGCTACTTCAAGAACTCTGCCAAAGAACAGGTTCCTGCACTTATTTTGGAAAGATATTCACTCTTGGTCAGCATCTTGAGCAGGTTTTTGTTTGCAGCACTTTCCAAGCCAGCAGCTCCTGAATTCATAATATAAGCATTTGTGCTACCAATAATAATATTGTTAGAAAATAGGACAACTAATGAAGGGCTCAGATAAATTGTTTTCCTCCTCTGAAATATCAGCATATTTCACATATATCATATGATGCATTCATCCAACACTTCTATAGATTAACCATTGTTTTATTAACATTTAATTATTTATTTATTACCCTCTTTGTTGTACACTACACTCATTCTCTGAGTGAGAATGAACACAATGGTTTTTGGATCCAGTTTGTGAAACCAACTCCATGTTAATATTTTTGGGAGTCTTTAAAGTGAGAATGGAACAGGTGCTTCTGAAATATGAAAATCATTCATATTTCTACCTTTAACATATATCCAAATTGTTCAAATCATGTGTCTCCCAGTCTTGTTCCCACCTTTGGAAAAAAAATGTGCTGCCTAAAATTGGCTATTTCCCTAAAAATGTTAGGAGGAACTTGCCACTCCAGGCCTAAACCATGGTTTTAACTGTTGTACAATATTAAACTGTACCTGAAACAGGTTGTAATATCATAGCAAATCTTTGGGGCAATTCTATTAAATATTATGAAATAAGGGTACCATTAAACAGAATTAAGAGCAAGGCTAATTGTTGATATATTGAATTAAATGAGTATACATCATCATCAAAAGAGTGAGAGAACATAAAATTATTCAGCTCTAAAGGAAAGACCCTTGTTTGGTTATAGATTCTGGCAACAGCATGATGGCAATCACAGCTGAGCTCTCCAGTATTATTTACCATCTGGTTAAGGCATTTCATTTGAATGTAATGTAAATTTCATCAGATGTAAGATCCTATTTTCTGCACCTATTTGTTTTCACTAAATAATATTTTCTTGCAATTGTTTTTAATTTTCTTCAGATCAGAACTGTTGATCATCTACTTAACCAGGATTAGAGGTTAGATTTTATATACAATAAATGTAATAAAACCACATAACTGCTATAATGGTTAGAAAACACACTTCCATTTCGTAGACAATTTGCAATAAAGTAGCTCCAAGAATGCTTTAAGTTTAATACTTCTACTTTCTTTGACTCATTATTAACATCATAACTGGACAACCTACCCTTTACTATTATTTAATTATTCCATTTGTGCAGGAATGTTCTGTCTATGAAGCAAAATGCAATGGATTTGGGGTACCATTAAAGAATAGAATAAGACAGCTGAGTCCATATGTCAAACCACCAACGTCTCCTGTATAAGCCCTGAACAGGATCTATACAACACAGAAGTACTTTGCTCTTTCTCCTCCCCTCATTCCAAGATTGTCTGCTTTTTCTGCCTCTTGTTCTATTTGTCCCAGAGGAGCTGAATTGTGTGGTTATAAACAACAGGCTGTTATCAGCCAGGCACTGCTGTGGTTTTCTGATAAACCAAAATAAAATACCCAACCCTCTTGAACAAAATCTTGTTAAAGGGCAGCAGGGACAAATGGTTGATCGATTCTGGGACATCCAGTTCTGAATGGCAGATGATGGATGGGAAGAATGTCCTGCATGAGAAGGATGAAAGAGGTCAGTCAGCTGATAGTAGCTGGGAGATTGTCCCTGCTTAGGCAATGTCATTCCCTGTCCCAATCTGGACAGGTGTGCAGATCATTGTATATGCATAAATATTAGTGTAACATAGTTCATGGTTCAGCTCTGGAATCTGTTGCTAAAACAAATGCTGGGCTTCAAATCTATACAACAATAAAGGCAAGAAGTGCCTATGAATATACAGAAATATTTCCCCACCATTTAACCTATTGCACAGGGTCTGATTATATAGGACAGATTTAAAGATGAAAGAGTTTACTCTTGAATTCTAGAAAATATGTCAGAGTTGAGATGGAAAATTTATTAGCTGCTAGGAACCACACACCAGTAATTTTAAAATCCTTCTTTGTCGTCCCCCCCGCCCCCCCAATGTCATGAATGTGCTTTTCTACATTTATTGCCAATTTTAGAAATACATTTTTTCTGGAGATGCAAAAGGTGGCCCACTTATTTTACTTATTTGTTTCTTAAGCTATTTTTTAAAACATTGATACCCTTGTAGAAATAGAATGTGCAGTAATAATGCATTCTTTGCACTGAACACCAGCTAAATGAAAGCCCTCCACAATTGCTACCAAATTTAAAAATCTATGATAAAAGGCGTGCATATTTGCCAGTCTCTTTAAGTAATCTTCATGTCTGTGCATGTGCAAAATATCTGGAGCTTCTTATTCTAAGTCACATTATGGTTCAGTATTATTTATGCTGACTCCCAGCATCTTCTCAAGTATTTATACTAGAATATTGTGCATGTAAAGCAGATGTTGCTGAAGTGCCAATACAAGACTTTCAAATCTTGCTACTGAAGGGGATTGGTTAAATATGAGATTTTGTTTTGGAATCTCTACTCTTCAGTATCATCAGTGTAATCACTGTTACAAATGTGATTTCTTAAGCATCTAATTAGCAAAGACTGTAGTTAGAGTTAACATTGAACTTCCATGATAGAGTTAATTATTTAACAATGAATACAGTAGATGGCACTACTTTTAATTTAAATTTAATGTAATATAATTTTTAAAAATTATCAGCACCTCTTGAATTCATCCTGGTCACAGACATCAACATACTTCCTAAAAAAAAGTCATTTGGTTTCTCTAGATAAACTGCTGAGAATTCCAGATGCGACTGCAGCATAAATTGAAGCTTTGTAATCATTTTTCAAAGAGGCATCTTATGTATAACACAGCATTATTATAAATACTAGTCTGTCTAGTTCACTTCTGCACAATTAGCACAGGTTCTAATTGTGCAAATGTTTACCACTGGATTGTAGAATAGTAATTTAATATCAAATTATCACTAACTAACCTTAGATATCCAATACTAGACAGTCACAGTAGCAGCTACATGGCTGGATTTAGACTTGGTGAGACCTTCAAATATGAGAAGTGGTAGAGACTCCATTTGTTAAAGGCTAGTGGAGAATAGGAGGGCTTACTTTATGGAAACATTCATATATGAAGTTATAATAATGCTATAACAAGTTTTTAAAAAAATTATAACATTTTAAAAGCCCTCTTCAAATTGGAAGGCTCTAAGCTGAAGTTGTTTAGTTTATGTCTAACTTTAGCTCTAACCAACCATCTGTTCTCGGGGTCATATAAGAGATTGGGGCTTATGTGGCACAGTAGATTGTTTTCCTCGTGACAAATAATGAAATAACTATCATCTCTCAATTCATTGTATTGCTTTTTTCTTTTTTGTAATAGTACAAGCGAAGATAATTTAAATGTCTCTCCCTCATTCTTTGCCATCCTTTTTCACCTCCTTCTTTCCCAAAGCAGAGACAGTTGTTTTAGCAATAAACTGCTAATACAAAATCAACACAAAATATTTGTGTATAATCTTGCCATCTTGTACTTATTTTATGCATTAAAGTGGCTGCTTTTTGTAAAAGATGCATTGTACATAGTCATTATATATATATATATTTGAATTTCCGGAAAAAAAAAATAAGCACTGAAAACACAGTTGTAAAACTCCTTTAGGGTTTTACACATATGTGTATTGGTGATACACAAGTGCTAGCCAATAGGTGCTTTCCCCTGCTGAATTTACTTTCCCATTCCAGCTGAACTATTGTGAAAATCCACATAACTAATTTTGACAGAATTCTCCCCATGAGAGAAAAACATATGTTTGTCTATAGAATACCAGAAGCACAATCAAATCAACTCCACTCCTTTTAACATTTTACAATTGTCTTTATCCTTGGACAGGCATAAGGAATAGGAAGGCTTTTTTAAAATTCCTTTTAAAAAAATGGTAAGTTGCTTTTTCTTCCTTTCTGTGCTAACAAGAATGGGAACTGTGTTGCTTTGCTCAGTAAGATAGGCTGCTGTACACAGTGCTGGCCCCAGAGGAGAAGAAAACTTCACCTGCTCGGAAGCAATTAAATTACCAATTAAGAGCCTTCCATTTGGTTGAGACCTGCCAAGGAACATGCACTATACTCTAATTGCATTCCTGATAACAATTTCACACAATTAGTTGCCCAAACCCAGCATAGCACAATGGTTTTGGGGTCCCACTGCAATCTGGCCATCTGGGTATTCAATTAAGTGCTACACTCGTATTTACTTTCCCCCCTCCCTCTATATGGGTGAGTGAAAGGTTCTTTCTTTCTTTCTTTCTTTCTTTCTTTCTTTCTTTCTTTCTTTCTTTGTTTCTTTCTTTCTTTCGTTCCTT
>JANHFM010001763.1:498771-514773 GCA_032468115.1 Grayia smithii | reverse complement strand
GGGAGATGGGCGGCATATAAATATGATAAATAAATAAATAAATAAATAAATAAATAAATAAATAAATAAATAAATAATAATGAAGTTTCCTCTTCTATCTAATAGAATTTGATTTGGAGAGTTGTGGATAACCTTCATACAATTTTGCCATGAGAATTGAGCTTCTTTCAGTGGACAGATCCATTAATTATTTTATTGTGTATTTAAAAATTCAAAGTTCATATCCTTAACCAAGTACCAAAATGCAGTCTGGGGATTGAATGGGATGAGAATGTGGCCCATGATGTCTACACTGCTGAATCCTCCACTCAATGTAATGATAGTATTTAGTGACTGTTACATCTTTTTAAGAAAGTACAAGTATGCAAGGATATACAGATAGTCCTTGACTTACAACTTCTTTAGTAACTGTGCAAAGTTACAGTGGCACTGAAAAATGTGACTTCTGACCGTTTTTCAAAGTTACAACCTTTGCAGCATCTCAGAGTTCTGGTTCTTATTTATGACTATTGCTGTGTCTCAAGATTATATGATCACCTTTTGCAACTTTCTGACAAGCACAGTCAGTGGACAAGCCAGATTCACTTTAACAGTAACGGGTTATTAATTTATCAACTGCAGTGATTCACTTTACAACTTTGACAAGGAAGGTCGTAAAATAGAGCAAAACTCACTTAACACATCTCACTTAACAACCAACATTTTGGGCTCAATTGTGGTCTTAAGTTGAGGACTACCTTTATATACAAAGGATATGCATATAAAAAGGTTGACTCTAGGGGGTGGTGCTCATAGTTTTCCTAGCAAAGGGAGCCAGCATTCCCTAGTTATGTGACTAAGCATGACTATACACCAAGGTGCCCAGAATGCTGTTACCTTCCCACCAAAGTGGTACCTATTTATTTACTTGCTTTCAAAGTGGTAGGTTGGCAGGAGCTGAGGCAAGAATGAGAACTCACCCCTTTGTATGATACTTGGGTCTCAAACTGCCAACCTTCCAGTCAAGAAATAAGTTTTGCATTACATTGTAGGGAAAGAAAACTATTTAAAATGATAACTAAAAAATAAGCATAATGCCATCTATTTTGGGACTTCTGAATCTGTTTTTGGAATTTGGCCTTTAAATATGCCTTCAAGCTAATGGAAATAGGGCACTCCGATTGTACACTTAATCCACATTGAAATATTTTAGTGGAAAATGAAAGAGCACATTGAAACATCTCAGTTGGCTCTGATAAAGTTATTGGACAAGTCAGGAGAACTATTATTATTGCTCTTTTAACTTTCAGGACTGAGTTTTGTAAGTTCAATGTAAGTTCAAGAATGAATTTCTAGATTTAATTACTCTATAGGGTCATCAAATAAACCTCAAGACCTACATAGAATGCCAATTAATCAGTATCTGCCTTGGCTTCATCAAAGCTGGTCACTACCTAAGGATTCTATGAGCCAACATGCAAAGCTAAGCCCACCATGCACAGATTTATGAATGAACAAAAATCCCTTTAATCAATGTCTCCACAGCAAGAAAATACCTTGATCATATGCATTCCAACTCCTGAACCATGCTTTATTTAAATATATGAGGTTTGCAAGAAAAAAAATTGGATGGATATATAGTAATGGCAAGTGGTTAATTGCAAAAAATATAAAGTAATATAAAATATAACAAATGTTGCATGTCCCAACATAACGGTAAACGTGCATGCAAAAGCTGTTGCAAATGGTCTATATCAGGGGTGTCAAACTCAAAGCCTGGGGCCCAGATCCAGCTCATGTGGTGCTTAGATCTGATTCGTGGGGCCACCCTGGAAACAGTGAAGAACTGACCCGTGATGCCTCTGCCATTGAAAAGGAGCTTGGGAAGCCTGCAGGCCGGTCTCCCAAAGTCCGTTTTCCCTGGTAGAGTTGCAGGAAGCCACCATAGGTGAAAACAGAGCTCAGGAGCCCATTTTCTCTGGCAGAGCATTCGGGCCACCACAGGTGCCCCCAACACGAATGATGTTGACCTGGCCATGTCCACCCTGGTCACGCTCACCCCAGCCCCCTGAGGTCAAACACAGCCTTGATGTGGCCCTCAATGAAATTGAGTTTGACACCCTTGGTCTAAATCATAGAGGTATGTAGGCATCACATGCCAAAACAACTAAAAACAGATAATTTTAAACCCTCATGCCATCACTGCTGAACACCTAATTACCACAGTACAGTACTGTCTTATGTCTACCGATAAGGATATTTATCTATGTAGTATGGCTGTATTACTATTATCTTTCTCATCTTTTCTACTATCTTCTTCTATTGATACCTTATAATTATATTACTTTATTGTTTATATGTACACTGAGAGATAGTAACAGAATAACAGAGTTGGAAGGGACCTTGGAGGTCTTCTAATCCAACCCTTGCTCAAGCAGGAGACGCTATACCATTCCAGACAAATGGCTGTCCAGACTCTTCTTAAAAGTCTCCATTGATGGAGCACCCACAACTTCTGAAAGCAAGTCATCCCACTGGTTAATTATTCTTACTGTTAGGAAATTTCTCCTTAGTTCTAGGTTGCCTCTCTCCTTTATAGTTGTCATCCAATGTTTCTATTCTTGTGTTCTGTTGTTTTGGGAAGTAGGTTGACCCCCTTTTCTTTATGGCATCCCCCCATATATTAGAATATTGCAATGATGTTACCCCTATCTCTTTTTTTCACTACAGTAGACTAGACAAGTCTATTGTAGATTTGACTAAGAAACTAAGAAAAACAGACAGACTAGAAAATGTTCTTCATATATATTTTAGCTCCAGCCCTCTAATCATTTTGTTGCTCTTTTCTGCACTCTTTCCATCTTTTTATAATATGGAGATAGTCTGGTTTTTTATGATATGGTGATCAAAACTGGATGCAGTATTCCAAGTCTGGTCTTATTAAGACTTTATAAAGCAGTACTAATACTTCATGTAATCTTAATTCTATCCCTCTGTTAATGAAAGCTAGGACTGTATTGGCTTTTTTGGCTGCTTCAACACACTGCTGGTTTATATTTGAGGATTGTCCAATAGGACTGCAAAACCCCTCTCACCGTTCCTGCTATTGAGTCATGTTTCACATAATCTGATTTTTTTTTTTTTCCTAAATCTAAAACCTTACTTTTCTCTACATTGAATTTCATTTCGGTAGATAAGACCCAGTGTTTAAGTCTATTGAGATCTATCTACCGTAGATCTTGAGCCTATCTTCTGGAATGTTAGCAATTCCTGCCAGTTTAGTGTCAGCTGCAAATTTGATGAGTTCTCCTTCTATCCCCTCATCTAAATCATTTATAAAGATGTTGAAGAGTACTGGGTCTAAAACAGAACTTTGGGATACCCCACTGCTTCCTTCCTTCTATGTAGATGTAATTCTACAGGACTAGATGCTGAGTGGGATTTGTCAGCCAGTTACAAATCCATCTGGTGGTGATGCTGCCTATCCCACATGTTTAGCTTACCAAGAAGTAGATTGTGGTCTACTTTGTTGAATGCCTTACTGAAATCCAAGTATACTACCAGTATAATCTGGAGTTTATTCACTGAAGACAAATTCCTTATGTGTTCAGTCACAATTGGCCAATAAATCTATTCTATTCTATTCTATTCTATTCTATTCTATTCTATTCTATTCTATTCTGTTCTGTTCTGTTCTGTTCTGTTCTTTCCTGTTCTGTTCTGTTCTTTCCTGTCCTGTCCTGTCCTGTCCTGCCCTGTCCTATTCTATATCTTCATTCCAAAGATTTAAGTGGAGCAAGTGAAGAGAGTGAAACAATATATCATATGTAAAAATGCATATCCAAACCAGTAATATTTTTAGCTCTGTAAGCTATATGCCAGAGAAGATCAACTGCATGTACTTTACCTACACTGATACTAGATAGAAACAAAATGATGAAATTATGTTCTTGTGTTAAGAAATCCTTTCCATAAGAAATAAACTACCTTTATGGGCTGCAGAGATATTACAGAGCATACAAAGGTAGAGGAATTCAGTCAACATCACATATTTCAAAGGAAAATACAGTTTACTTGATAGGGAAAATGGTTAGAAAGAGATGATGAAATGTTGATTTAAAAACAAGACTACTTTGAAATTATCAAATTGGCCAGTAGATGGGATATTCTATTAGCTAATTTTAAAAAGATATCCAGAATTATGATGGTAATATGCCATATTTTGAATTACTCCACAATTCAAAGAATTAAAGAGTTTGATTTGTCTGCCTCTATCATCCTGATCCCAATACCACCTAGCAAACATTAGAAATGGACTTTTCCTGGGTCAGCCTGTTTTTCCTTTCCTATCTCAGAGCTGCTCAGGTAAGCAGCAAGTAGAGATAGCCCTGCTGAACAATAATTGTGCTTTAATTGCTTCTCCTTTCTGCTCAGCTACCATGCTCAATAATAATTTCTCTACCTCCCCCCCCCCGTCCCCCCCAAATGCGCGGAAGGCTGGCTGAAGATGCTCTGGATAAAGCAACCGGTCCCTTGCCATCCAATTGTTGTCTCAACTATCAATCAAGTGTGGCAGCTCAAAGAAACGTGCAGGGGTGAGATGGGAAGAATAGGGTTCTGCTTGCATAAACAGCTCCAACGCTCTCTCGCTCGTGTTTTCTCCCCCCTCTTCACTAGCCAAAAATATATGGCAAGATGGAGCCTGGCCCATTAATCAAGGCAGCTGGTTGAACAGCCTTTCCCAGTGTTAATAAATACATTTCCCTCCCCTTTATTTGATGCTTGTCCTAATTTGTCTCTCCTCTGGATTCTCCCCCCCCTCCTTTTTCCAAAAGTGAAATCCTTGCCCATTTCTCCCTCGTCACCCCCCAACTCCCAGCAGCCCTTGAGAAAGCAGATGTTAGGCAGCCCAAACAGAGCCAGGCTGAGGCTGGAGCAGCCCAGTAGGCCTTGGTTGCCATGGCGACTGAGAAGACCGCCTGCTGGCTGCCTTGTGCCTTGTCTTGCTGGCTCAGTGATTATCTCCATCTCAGCAGCCCTCGCCATACGGCCTGGGCTATAATCAAATCCCCTCTGTTCATCCCCTCCAGAGAGCCACACACCGATTTCACTGCTTTCTCCATGCCCCCACAATCAGAATGCAGATACATGAGCAAGCCTTTTATTAGGAGCCTTTATTACTCTAGAGTTTCCATTCGAATTGGAGTGGAAGAGCAGAAGCAGACAGGGACAAACTATAGAAGAGCATGCCCGTGTGCTTGACTGTGCATAATTTGCTTTCATAGGCATCCAGTGTGGACCTGCCTGAGGGAAGAAGGGTGAAGAATCAAGACCTTTCTAGAGGTAGACAGTCAAGTGGAAGTTTAGCCACTATTTCTGTTTTCTGTTAAGTCTTTCCAGCCTGATCGTTTTCAGCCATATCAGATCTAAAATCCATTATCCTCAACTCAATTCTTTTCTCATGGAGAAAATCTGCCTAGGTGGTTTCTAGGAGTCAAAAATTATTTGATGCCACTTAATGGATCAATCAATGCATAATAGTATAAGATTAGGAGAGAAAGTCCAACACATCTGGAGGGAGACTCTGGATAGAGGCTGAGAGAGGCTTAGTTAGTTTTTCCTGTAAAAAACAATTGTTTCTAGGATTGGAAAGGTAAAGTTGTTAAAGATCATCAAGAGGAACTCCATACCAAATGCAAGATGCTCCCTGTTACAGCATCCATACCAAGTGTCCCTTCAGCTTCTGCTAAAAAGCCTATGAGAGTCTACCACCTTCTAGAACCATTTTGGTTCACAATTCACACAATTGAGAATTTCTTTCTGATTTTCTGGCAAAATCCCGTTTCTTAGAATTTGAACAAGTTCTATTCTCTGGAGTAACAGAAAATAAATTTACTCTGTCTTCTACAAAATAGCCCTTCAAGTACTTGAAGATGGCTGATATATTGCCTTTTAATTATCTTTCTTCACACTAAGCATCCTCATCTCTTTTAGCCATTCCACGGAAGAGTTGGTTCACATAAAAGCTCAACTTGTTTCCCTTTTTAGCGTTAAACCCTCCAGGAATAAAAAATGCTTTATTGTGTATTTTTTCCAACTAGATACTATAGTTAATACTAACCTGCCACAACCTGGTATCCAATATTGATTGATTGCTTTACAGTATATATCTGTCTTATCTCTCCGTGCTGATTTTATGGAAAGAAGGATAAAGTTCCTGTCTTTCTTACTATAAAAGAGTTGGCTTTTATTGGCTCAGTTTATAAAGTACAGCAGGAATCAGAATGTTGGATGCTATATTTTGTTCACTAAACCGTCACTAAATAATAACAAACTATACATATACATATTGTTTATTTTTAATACAATATATAAAAGCTGCAAAACACTTTTGAATCAACCTCAGTTCTTACTGATCATATTGACCCAAATATGCAATGTCCTTTAAGCAAACAAGCAAACCCCTAACATTGGACCAGCAGTCTAATCCCAATGTATTGGTGTACTATTTAAGTATTAATGCTATACATTATACATTATACATTATTGGATGCTATACATCCAATCTAAATTGGATTACTTGCCACCCAACAACTCAAAAATTGCTGGCAATTAGCAGACCATTCTTTGGATCCAAATATTAAAGAGGTGCATGTGTGTATGTGCGTGTGCGTGCATATGTGTTTGCATTTTTGACATGACCCAGTAGTATTATTCTATGTCGCTATGTTTCAATATCCCTCATAGATAACAATTTAATCTGTATGTTGTGGTAGAAGACTGCTTTAGATGGTGAGTCTAGACATGCATCTACCTAGATCAAAGCCATCAAACAATATTTTCCCTTTTGCATTGCAAACAAGTAAGACAAAATGTTTTGTGATTACATAAATGCAAATTAGCAAGTCTCCAGCTAACAGAAATGTAATTTCAAGCAGTGACTGCATGGCAATTCTTTTATGATGAGCCGGCTTTAACTCATTTATTATGGGTTCTTGTCATTAGCATTCTCAGAATGTTTGAATGCCTGAGGAAGAAAATCCTCTAGAGCTTTCACCAATCCACTAAAACAACTGACTGGGATCTTTTGCTGAAATGAATAAGAATTTTGCCCTGAACATTTCAGAAGGTCCCAAGCAAAAGACACTGGATTTAATGGGTCTATTTAAATTTGTGGGTCCAAAATAAATATACATGAAAACAAGTGGATCCTGCAACTGCATTCTGAATAGTAATAAAAAAACCAGCTAGCCTTTATAATGCCTCTTCTTCTGTTATAAAAACAACAGATTTTATGCTATAATGTTTTAATGTGCTTACCACCACTAAGCAGCAATTTTATTTTATAAAATATCATTTTGTTTCATACGTGGAAGGACTTCTGTTATAAATTCTACCCAGTGGCTGGCTATTATTGATTAGGGCAGAGAATAGAAATATTGATGTGAATATTGTCAGTGTTTCTATTATATTTCTCAAATTACAAGACACTCACCTTTTTGGAAACACTTTGGGTCCCCAGGTTAGAATGTGGGATGAAAAGGAAAGTACTATCTATGACAGAAAGGATACTCCACCAAAGCCCCCTTTGGTTTCATATGTACTTGGTAGGCCTTTTGTAAATTTCTTTCTTGAGTCTATTGACTGTAGCTCTGTCTTTGTCATCCTGTCAGGCAGAGGTTGAAAAAAGGATGGGGGTGTGGCTCTTGGGGCATGGGAGGATGAGGCCGCAAAGAGAAGACTCGCATATTAGGTTACAGCAGCAAAGAAAGAAAGAAAACATTCAGCAATACATAGATTGCCTTGGGGTTATTGCCCTCTGTTTCTCTTCAGTCTTTGTTCTTTACATGCTTTTTATATAGACAGTCTCATAAGGGATGCCAACAGATGTCTTATTGAAATCCCAGAGTAGAGCGATCTTTTCTATAATCCACATAAAAATTTTTTCCCAAATGGGAACAATGGCAAGTTCTTTCCATTGATCCAGATGGCTCATTCACTGTATTTTCTGGAGAAAACCACCATACTCAGCTTTCAAGATATATGCTAATACAGAAGAACTGATTTGCACAAATGTAGTGCAAGATGCCCCAGGATTGTCTCTATTACACAATCTATTGTTTGCCATATTTGTCTTTTTACAGATTTTATATATATTTTTCTTAGAACAATACTGATAGCATTAGGATATGAAAACTGAGCTGACAATCTATTACTCTCTAAATATTGCCCATATACATATTACGTTAACAATCATCAATATATCTAATATTTCATACCTTTTATACCCAAGAAAAGTGCTCCTATCACTAATAGTCTCACTTTATTTGATACATTGATCAAAGTATGCAAGGCAGATCATACTTTAAAATAGAGTTCAGGAAATATGCATGCCAGATCCTTTTGTTTGGCTCCAGAACTTCTTCAGCTGGGCTGCTGGAGGGCAATGGCATAATCACTGGAAATCAGGATGGTGATAATTCTATGCTATTTTGATGCAGAAAATATAGCATACTGCAATGTGAAAACCATAAAAAGTGTCTTAATACCATTTAAAAAAATATTCTTCCCAGACCAAAAAAAGTAATTGACTCACATTTTTAGTTATTTGAAAAATCAAATGTATATGTTTTTATGTTGGTATTTGTGTGTATGAACACTTTTATTGTTCAACATTGCCTAACTACTCTGAACAGTAAGCAGCAGGATCAAACTTGGTTAATATAGGAAATACAGTAGAATGACTGGAAATAAATAAAACGGCAAAATCTTTCCATATTACCAGTATTGTCAAGAAAACCAGATGGTTCACTACATGAAGTTAATAGGAGTCAAGTTCAACTCAATGAGTCTAGATTTACATTTTATCATGGTATATCATAATTTGTCAGTGGTTCAATCTTATCAAAAGCTGCTTGCTTTGTTATCCATCTATACATTTTGATAAAGGAAAATGTAATAAGTTTTTTGAACACCCATTGGAACAACTTGAAGATGAAATATTTATTTTGTTTTCATAATTTTCTAAAAAGGTTCATCATTTGTTTCTATAGTTAAATGGCATGTATAAGCAAATGTATTTCTTATTTTATACTTGGATACACATAGCATGATAAACCTTAATCCATTTTTTTACCGAACATAACTCCTATGTTCATATAGCATACTATGTCCCAAGAAATGAACCATATTATGGATTGATGTGATGGCCTACTTCACAAAGCATTGTTAAAACAATGGATGCACTGAACCATCAATTGTTAAAATCATTGTAGCCCACCTTAATGTATTATGCAAACCCAGCAATCAGATAACTCTCTTTTTCTTAGCTTAAATTAATGTTAATAACTAAATAATGTTTTAGCTCAATTATTTGATTTACAGAATCTATCCCTTTTAAAATTTTAATATTTGTTTTTCTGAAAGTTCATATGTAAATCCTGTTGGCTGAATTTTATGAAGTGATTTTAAAAAAACCACATACGCTATGTAAATGTGAGTAAACAAAGTGTGATTACACCAGATGAAAAATTTATGGAAGCATTCCAAATTTGTCTCTATTCTACAAACAGCTTTTGAGCTGAAATATTGTCTCTGAGAAACAGTCTCAGGGAAGTGAGAACTTAACATTTCACCAAGAGTATCCATGGCAAATTGTTAACAGTGATTTTTAATGAACAAGCAGCAATCAAATGGCAATTCCAAACTATATTTACTTTTTTTACTTATACTGTTTCCCAGAGGTTTGAATATCTGCATATATATGACAATGGAAGAGGAGGGATTTAATTGTAGAAGTCCTGCCAATAATCTTGTGCCAAAATAAAGTAGCACTGAAACACTATATATAATAAATCAGATTAATCATTCAGTGAAGAAATAACCTTTCCTCCATTTGATAGAATTTAATATAACTCAGGGATAATTTTTAGTGTTCATTCAATTTTACTATTCACAACTTTGTAACAGTTTATTTCTTTACCCTTACTTTCAATTTATCTAATTATGGTCTATCTTTATGCTTCTGAATATTTATTAATACTATGTTTTTAATAAGGCCATTGACAATTCTGACATACGTGAGCTAACTTCTGTTATACATAAAGCAATATGCTAGTTAAAATGTCTCTTCCCTTGCTACATCCAGAATCAATTGTGTTTATAAATAATTTGTAATTAATACTGCCACATTATAATAATGGCTTTCGATTTCTAATTTTAGTTAATGGGAATCCTGGTCTGGAAGTTTTATTTGGAGAGCATGCATTTCCTTTTGGCATACTTTTGTGTTTTACTCCTTCTTCACTGCTACTATTTGCTTGGTAATGGCCCAGGGGTCAGTCACACATAATAGTGTGTCTACCAATAAAGGAGAATGTGTGTTTGTTTGTGTGTGTCTGTGTGTGTGTGAGAGAGAGTGAGTGAGACAGACAGACAGACAGAGATTTGTATTAATTCAAGTTTTTCAGCTACAAAGAAGCATATTAACACATCATTTTTTCCTAAACTAAAAAGTGTTCCAAGCATATATAAGCAAATAAGTAAAAGTTATTTGACATTTTAAAAATCCAAAACAAACAATTCTCTTTTATGCACTATATTAACAGAAATAGTGTAATGTTAATAAGTAGATTAGGGAACTACCAGTACTTTAATTCTTTGAAGTGCAATTAAATTAATAAGTTTGGAGATCTATTCTTACATTGCCATCAAAACAGGAAAAATAAACCTCAGAACTAGTTCTGCAGCTGCATTAGGTGGCTAGAGATTAATATTTGCTATATGCCAGAAACCTAACAACAAATGATATCAAGCATATATAGCAGCAAAGGTTAAGTTGAATATGCTATACCTTGAAATATATTGTGGTAGTGCTGAGAATCAAAAGATAAAGCTGGAAAGTTAACAGCTCATTATTTAAAAACAATCAAAGCAACAACAAAAAATATTGTTTGGATATTGTGTTATATTTTGCACACTTTCTTTTCTATCGGTATGTAGACCAACATTTTCCAATCTGTTGATATCAGCCCTTTGAAGTTGTCTAAATCAGGAAACAAGACTCTACAAGAAGAATTATGCCTTATTGAGATACGCTACCTTAGCAGAATCTTGGAAGTCTGATCTGTTTTCATTTCTTACACTCCAATGAGTCAGGGAGAAGCCAGACTTGCTTTCTTTTCCAAGGTCCTGCTCTGTTTTGTTAACAGTTTATGGATAATTCCCTCAAGATCAACATTCAGGGCTGTCCTAAGTTGACCACTGTGTTGTTCTTCAGCTTTGCTGGCAAAGCTTTGTTAAAACCTTTACTGATTATTCTTCTGTTGGTTGCATTTTTCCGTAGACATATTTTCAGTGCCTAAAGCCTTCTGAATTGGTAATGACTGGAGTGTTACTCTAACTTCACCTAGTACTACTGTAGAGGCTCTTGTATATAGGCAATATCTTCAAAGGTATTTTGGAAGCTGATATACTTGTTGTAGAGAACTTCAGTATGCTTCTTTCATCTTGGTTTGAGTTTCTTTGAATCAATTATTATTTGTCCATTGGCATCCATTCACCTACCAATTTGAGGTTGGAGACTTTTTCAGAGTTTGGTGCTGTTCAGGAAAACTTTTCTTTGTTTTTCCATGTCTATTTCCATCTTTGACAGCTTTATCATATCACAGTAAAGCTTTATTCGCTTCTAACAGTGCTGTATAATTCTTTGTTAATTTCCTTCCTGAGTTCTTTATCTTTCTTGGTTTTGCCTTGCTTTTTTTGGGCAATTTTCATCATTTGTTTTGACATACAGTTTGATAGTTCCTGTTTCTTGAAGTTTGGGCATTCTACTTTAATATTCATCCATATTTATTTATTTATTTATTTATTGTTAGGATTTATATGCCGCCCTTCTCCCGAAGGACTTGGGGCGGCTCACAAAGATTAAAATAACAATAAATAATCATTAATTTAAAGTCATATCATTCTATTCTATTCTATTCTATTCTATTCTATTCTATCAGGTCATATCATTAATCATAAAGGTTATATCAAGTTCTTTTATTTCAGTGCTGATCACTGTTTCATAGCAATTCCTGATGTTCTCGTTTAGTAACAGTGGCATATGTTCATGATCATAATTTGGAAACTGGTTGGCTTCATTATACTAATTTACCTTAACTTAGATTATCTCTTCCAGTTAGTCCTTAGGTGTGCTATTATATCTGAATTCTTTTTCCTTCTTGTAATCATGTAAGCATATCAAATGACTGTTCTAGATTCCTGAAATGTCTTTGAATTTGGTTAGGTCATAGAGTGCAGAAGTACTACTGGAAGTACTACTATTATTGTTAGTGGATAATAGAATCTTGAAATCTGTGAGAGTTTTCCGCTGCCCCCTATTAACCAAACAGAATCAAGGTTGGATTATACTGAGTTTCTTTCTCACCCCTTTTATATTCCTGGGGTAAATTAATATTTACTTAGAAAGTTATTGCATTTTTCTTCAAGGTTATCTCTATATTTTTCCACATAAGTGATACACTATCATACCAAAACATATTATGGTTTATGCTCTGGTTATACTATTAATTAGAAGAAGTTTAACGTGTTGCTTCTGAGATCCACTATATCTGTAGATTGCTGCTTAACTACAGGATTAAAATTTGTACAGACTCTTGATGTTAATACCTTATTTTATTGCAACAGAGGGAGTCAGAAATCAATGTTGTTTTTTCTTTTTTCCAACCCTTGCTCACTTTTCCCCTTTTCCTCCACTGCTTTCCTATTTACTTTTGTATTTTGTATCTTACAGTATCTTATAACCAAATAAAGTGTTTAAAACTTGGAAAAAATTATACAGACTCTATAAAATACTTAGGTCTGTATCTTTTTCAAAATATATAATAATAAGTTGTATTAAGTGTCTAAATAAGTAGATGCAATTTCAATAAACATAGCTCAATGGTTAACATTTCCATTAAGTCTCTGGGGCAAGATTAATGCTATCAAAATGAATATTACATCAAGATTAATGTGTATTGTAAGAGGGATTCCAATCTTAATCCCTATTAGGTACTTTAACAGACAAATATATTGAAGTGAATTACAGCAGACTAAAAACCCTCAACTGTTCTTGGCCAAATTGAGATTACTTCATAATATAGATTTTCAGTTGTACCACTGGCCTTTGATTTAACATAAGTATTATTTTGCAGCAAGACTTAATTAACATTTTGTTCTTATTACTTGGAAAGTAGTGTATATAATTCTTCTGAAATGTTAGGAAGTTTTGGGGTCAGGTATATTAAATAGGGTTTTTCAGCCTCAGAAAATGCTAGGAATAGTTTGTCATTAATAGAGAAGAAGTTATGTTTTATCCCAAATCACATGAATAATTGATAGTGTAGAATAACTGAAATTAAAAATAACAGGGTTTTTTTTTTTTAAAAAAATGGGATACTTGGAGAATTCATTTAACAATAAATATATATACTAAATGAACAGTAAGGTCCAAGTGATTTAGAAGCTGTTATGAACCCTTCCGGGCAAAAGAAGAAGAGGACGACAGAGAACGAGGTGGCTGGATGGAGTCACTGAAGCAGTAGGTGCGAGCTTAAATGGACTCCAGAGGATGGTAGAGGACAGGAAAGCCTGGAGGAACATTGTCCATGGGGTTGCGATGGGTCAGAAACGACTTCGCAACTAACAACAACATGTATCCCTCCATGTAGGCCAAATCTAGAAATCATCTTCATGCAAAGGCTCAAGTTATGCTTATTAATGTTAGCAATAGTAACAGAATATTGCAAACCTGACTCTGTTTTATTTCCCTCCCACCACTTATATTAATATGAATTATGAGGGTGTCTGTCTGAATTTTTCACTTCCAATAATGTTTAAAATGATTTGGACGTTAGATTTATGGTAGGAATTTACAGGTTCTTTAAGATCTTCTGTAAGATTTTACTTGTCCATCTGAATTTTAATTTTGATTTTAAGACAATTTTGACAACTGCATTTACAATACATGGCAATACACTTTAGAAAGAAATGTTACAGTTAATGTCTTTCCATTTAGTGATACATACTGCAGATACTATAAATTATATTTTGCAATATTGTTGATATAAGAAAGTCGAGTCATTAAAGGTCCAGAAAGATAGATCATTATATCATCAGTGTGTTACATATCTATTCTCTAAGGTAACACTGACTAAAAATAACAATTTGTCATCACCCTCTTTCATAACATTCGAAGTAAAATGTTTGTTTTAGTATAACTATTTTATGACTAAAAGTTTAAGTTTCCCAGAAGGCAGTTTATAATAGTTTTAGAGGAATAAATGCTGCTTGCATATAATATGAGAGTTATATAATCCATATTAAAATTCATATTGAAATCAAATGCATTTTAGTATGGTTTTGGGCAGAAAAACATTTTTAGAATTACAAAATCCATTTTGATTTATGCTTTGGTTGAAGAGATGTGTTGCAAAACAGCTTGTACTAGTACTTGAAAGGATTAGATTCTTCAAATATCCCCAGTTCCTGCCATGTTTAATGGGGAAACATACAGGTTGAAACAGAAAGATTATGGTAGACAGAAAGTTGTCCATATGTAACACTAGTTTACCTACACTTGAAATAAAACAAACCAGAAGCATATCACTATGAATTCATTTTATATACCCATTGGTTGCCTTTCAGATGACATGTATTATATCTTTGTGGTCCAAAATTTAGAACACCTTTTGGAATACAGGCAGTCCTCACCTTACGACCAAAATTGAGACTAAAATTTCTGTCTCTAAGGGAGACATTTTAGTTTCCCCCATTTTATGTACTTCTTTGCCTCAGTTGTTAAGTTAGTAACATGGTTGTTAAGGGAATCTGGCTTCCTCATTGACTTTGCTTGTCAGAAGGTCACATAAGGGGATGACATGATCTTGGGATATAGTAACTGTCATAAATATTGCCAAGCAAGTGAATTTTGATCATATGATCATGGGGATGCTGCAAAGGTTGTAGCTGTTAAAAAAGGTCATCAATCATTTTTTTCATAACTTTGCACGGTCACTAAATGAATTGTTCTACTGTGTTTCCCCAAAAATAAGACCCTGTTTTATATTTTTTTGAACCCTGAAATAAGCGCTTGGCCTTATTGCATGCATTCAAAAGCCCAATTAGGATTATTATTATTATTATTATTATTATTATTATTATTATTGGGATGTCTTATTTTGGGGGAAACAGGGTAAATTGAGGATTACCTGTTTGGAATAACCAATCTAAATCTCAGTTTTCATGACCTGAAAGAAACCTTTCTTTTTCTTTTCTTTTCTTTTGTAATAATGAACATAAAATGGATTGAGTGACTTTAATTCAAAAGATATTTCATGTGTGGCTAAAGAAGAAAATATTAAATGTGCTATGCGAAACGAAGCCAATATTTCATGAATGAGAATAAGTAGGGTATTTATATTGTCAATAAAAAGAAGCTTTTGACTGTTAACATTATTGCTGGTTTGGCTAATTAAGCAAATATTAAGCTGATTACAATACTTTTTATGTAACAGTGGTGGAAACTGAAGTAAACATTTATCATGGTTCTAACTAGTCATTCTAATCCAAGTATAAACACATTGTTGTAAAACCCTCTTGCTTAGTTTCAATATTTTTGGAACAACATGGAGGCATTTGGCAAGTGATCTCAAAGTTATTGAATCATGATTTCAGTTTAAAAACTAGAGAGACAAGAACATTTTTTTTAAAAAAAATGTATTTAATTTCCCTTTGGAGGTAGACAGGATAAACCTTTTGGCTGTTACAACTAATATCATGTGGCTTTTTTTATATTTGAAGGGAAGGATTCCCTTCAAATTGAAGGGAAGGCATTTAAAACAATTGCTACCAACCTGCCTTCCATTGAGGACCTGTATACTGCACGAGTCAAAAACAGAGTTGTGAAAATATTTACAGACCCCTCACATCCTGGACATGAACTGTTTCAACTCCTACCCTCGAAACGACGCTATAGAG
>JANHFM010001763.1:471456-498671 GCA_032468115.1 Grayia smithii | reverse complement strand
GTGATTGTGTGTTTGTTTGTGTGTGTGTGTGTGTGTGTGAGAGAGAGAGAGAGAGAGAGAGAGAGAGAGAGAGAGAGAGGGAGAGGGAGAGAGGGAGAGAGAGAGAGAGAATAGGGCAAGATTTTAAATAAATAAATAGGGTTTTAATTCTTTTCCTGGTATGTCAAAATCCAGATGTCCTCATACTGTTGCTTTTTGGGTCATGAATGTGGACACTATTCTCTGAGACCCTTGCTTTTGTTTATCAGCCAATAGTCTTTGGATGCCCTCTGTTGGTAGAAGTCATCATGCATCAGGAAACACCGGTGAACAGGTTTACAAGAGAAAGAGACTTTCCCTTTCTGATATTGTAATCATAAATATTATTTTATTAATAACTGACATGTCAGTTTTGTCATGTATAAATAAGAAGAGAATTAGGCACATCCAAATAAGTAGACCATGTTACTTTAAAAAATAAACTTGATTCTATTCTTAAAATTTTACTGGCAGATCTTAAATTAACTCCTCCTTGTTAAGATAATGTTATGCTTCCTTAATTTTTACACGGCAAAATACAGAAATAAGAAAAAAAATTGCAATAATCTATGCTGAATATGATTTGAAAGAAGGATGGCTATGGGAGGAATATCTATACATTTTTCTAGCTTCTCTGCTAAACAAAAATATATTAATTGGAGAACCTCTCAGATATATTTGGGACAGAATACATGAGTTGGATGTAGACATAATCATATCTATGGTACATCTAGCTAATAAACTTTTAATTAGCTAAGTTAATGGATCTATTCTAAATATGGCTCTACAGCTAGAACCCAAATCAATTATCATGGACTGACATCTTTCCATAATCTTTAAGAGAGTTGTCACTGATTTCACAGAGATAGCATTTTCCTTGAAATATACTTATTTCTGTTATCTCGTTGTTCCTTTTGATTAAACACACTACTTCCTTCTTCCCCAAGCCAAATTAATGCCAAATTAGGCAAATTATCTTTGTTCTGATTTTTAATTATTTTCTGTTGTTTTTAAAAGTTGAAGCCATATATATTACAAGCAGAGACTATTTCATCAAACTTTCAAAGCTTCTTTGTTATTTCTCTCATTATTTATAAATCTGTTCTGTACAGACTTTTACAACATCTTCTGAATTATAGTTAGTAAAGGTCAGTTCTGAATAAAGGAGTAAATGTCAAATACCAGGGAAATCAGGAGATTCAGGCAGTTCAAATGAGTGTAAAGATTTATTGCAAGCTTACAGTAAGTTGTCTACAAGAATCTGACCAACTAATGGTCAAGGGAAATAAGCGAGAGATAAGACAGGCATTCAAGGTGGATTGGGCTTAGATCTCTTGCAGACCCATAGGGACTCGTGACTTATGATGTGTTTGATTCCCCCCTTGGGCTCAGCCTGGTCATCTCCTACAGTAAGTCCCTATTTCCCATTTAGCTACCCACCCACCCTCCAACTCCCATATCAATGCATGTACAGTAATAAGCATAAAGTCCCATGTGTTAAATAAATCACCTATAATTATTACTTTTGCATTAAATGATCTGAAAGAAGGAAGGAAGGAAAGAAAAAGGAAAAGAAAGAAAGAAAGAAAGAAAGAAAGAAAGAAAGAAAGAAAGAAAGAAAGAAAGAAAGAAAGAAGCAAGGAAGCAGGGAAGCAAGGAAGGAAGTCCATGTAGCATTATGGAAATGTTTTTCCTCCCTAAATAACTATTAAGTAATTTATGTACCCCATGTGATAAAAACAATAGCTTTTAGCAAAAATTGCTGGTCAAGAGAGTTCTTCAGTAGAAATTACTTAACTTAGGAGCTAGGAAGGACAAGATTTCAAGCTCATGGCATTTTAATATAGATTGGTGGTTAAATAAATAAGATTTGAAAGAGTGAAAAATTGCATTTAATTCTATATAAATATGAACTTAAATACTGTGATGTCTCCAAGACTAAAACCTTTCCTTTCATCTCCCTTCCCACAAAGAAATCAGAAATGAAGGCCACATGTATTGCTACATATTGTTAAGCTGCTTAAAGAAAGTAGACGTAAGCATGAATTGTTGTTTCTAAAGCCAACAGCTCTTTAATTCTGTGATTTACCGCTCAGGCTGTGCAATTTAATATGGAGATATAAAATGTTTGTCTATACATGTAACCACTGTTTTACCTGGGCTTTGTCATGATGCAATCAAGTCTAATACTTCTCATTTCCATCATATAACAGGGTTGGGCTATGCCCCCAGTCCCTAGATCTTATAAATTAATTTTATAATTGTTGGTTGTGTTTATATTTATTTTAAGTATCAGCTATTCAGAGTCACATACCGGTATATGAGATGGGTGGCCATATAATGTGTAAAATAAATAAATCTGTCTATAGAAATCTGTTCTTACTTGTATTGATTTGATTTGCTAATCTGGAGTGTACATTACACCAGTGCTGAAAAGAAAAGAAGTCTAATTCAACAATGGGAAAACTACATCAAGAAAAACCACAAGGGATATGAATTGGCAAAGGCTAATATGCTTCACATGGAGGCTGAAGACAGAATAAAGCATGGGGTCATTGCTCTCACCTTGATTCTTTGAAGAACTTCATCCATTGATTTGAGACCTTGCCTTGGGAACATGCATCAGAAATGTGTGAGGGGGAGGAAGCGAGGGATATGTGAATAATGCTGCTGATTTTCTCAAGGGGGCATAAATTGCTTAATTAATTATCAGGCTTTTTTGGTAGGCATAGCCCAGATGTAATGTTAGCCAATCATTAGGATAGCTACCAATCACAGCTTTACCAAGGACCAATCCATGAAAAGAAATCTTTCAAACAGTTAGCCAATGGTAAAAATCTAAATTGAAGGTAGAAAGTACAAAACTAAAGAGTCTGTTAGAGATAGTTTATTAGTTGATTTCTTTAGTCTTGAATTTGCAAAAACAAATTGAAAGACAACTTTTTTTTTTAATTTTCAAAGACTAAGGAAATTCTTATTCCATTTTCAGAATCCATACCAATTTCAGCTAATTTTCAGAATTCAATTGTTTGGAAATGAGAACTTGCAAAATCTGAAATTAAATTGCATTTAGTTATTTATTTTGTGCCATTGTGCATATTATTTGTTTTGGGAACTGTCTGAATAAAAAGCTATAGACATATATACACACAAATATATAACTTGCTAAAATATGTTAACTGTGAAATTCCATATTCATGTACATGAGACTAAGCCTATTTTATCTCAAAGGAACTCATTTATGAGCAAGATGTATTATTGCATTGCTGGAAAAGTTACAGTTCAAATGTCGGTAACAATAAAAAGAGATCAGTCTGAAGGCAAATTTAGATATTTGAGAGAAAATACTGTAATTTTGGGAGAAAGGGTTCTAAAATAAAACTTCCAAATTTTTTTCTTAAAATTTAGACAAGGATAATTTACATTTGGCCTAAACACATACAATATTTTTGGTAGCAATACAAAATTCATTTAGAAGATTATTTTTTTTTTATAATATTTGATTGAATACAAAATAGTATTAAGAAGAATTTTTAAAATATCCTTACTGCTTTTAAAATATTCTTACTGTTTCTATGGATATCATGGAATGATTTAATACACTCTCATGGCTACTTGGCAAATTATATGAATTCCAAAAATGGTTCTGGAAAATTTTGGGCGAGAAAGTTGAAGAATGGGTTTTAAATACAACATTCAGTAGTTTTCAGAAATGTACCTCTCAGAAATGAAAAAAGAGGTTGCATCTCTCAAATTCTTTCTTTTATATGAGATGTGGCCCAGGAATTAAAAGTGTGATGCCAATAAAGGAGAATATTTGTATCTCAGGGTTGAAATGAGGGGTCCTTTGGGCTCTCTGAGCAGGTTAGAGAGCGCCAAGGACCCTAAAAGTGTGATATTTTGTCATATTTTTATAATAAGGTATAATTATTTTGGACCGAAGGGCAATATCCTAATTAAGAATTATCCTTGAAACACTATAATATATTTCTTTGCACAATGTATTTTAGTGAATACATGCCATGCTGTACAGGGTTATTCTGGGGGAAGATTGGCAAATGAATTAAATAATAAGCGTTGTAAGCTTTTATTGTAAGAAGGTGCATGTAGCAAATCATACTGTAAATGTCAGAAATTGGAGACTGTCAGCATTCCCCAGCAAATGCAGTCAATCCTACCTCCAGGAATTGTCAACATTCACCCAGTAATTGTTTTTTCAGCAAATGCTGACAGTGCCAATAATCTCATGTTTTTGATGTTTGCTGTTAATATAGTGCTTGACACCTAATTATTTTATATGACATGTTGCATTTCGATACCACCTAAGAGCAAAAGCTCTTTGACCTTTACACAAGTAAAGGTAAGCAATGTACAGCACTCAAATACAACATCACAATGTAAAATCTAAAAAGAATAATTATAATTCAAATAAATTATAATTCAAATAAAGTCCACAGCCAAAAATAATATGTGTGTGGCTTTCATGCCATTTGCAGATTTCAATTAATTCTTCTGTGGTTTTTGAGACTGTAGTTGAAGTTAAGAAAGATGCATCAGAGACATTATCCAAATATCTTTCATAGTATTAACTGTCAACTGACTCTTCTTCAGCCAGTTGTCTCCTACTTGTCATCAAAGGAAAACCGATTAACTGTATTACTTGTTTCTTGGGTTTATTTATTAATTCAAGTTATACAGAATAATTGCTACAACCTGCTTTGGAGCTCACAATTACAACTAGTTATTTTGCCTCCACAACCCTCCATATGTTTTTTGTCTGGCAAATGCCTGTGGAGATGTCTGTGGAGAGAGCAATGTGTGATTTTTAAAGAAGAGGACAGAAGAATACAATGCATATATCACATATATACAGTCATAAATATTGTGCAATCAGTACACAATTAAGAACTATCTTTTTAATGTTGGTTGACTTTGATGATAGGGCACAAACGTGGAGATCAAAATTGGGGAAAGGAATGCCCTCTAGGTATGTTTGACTACAAACATATTTTGTCCCTAATGATGACCTTACATCTGTCAATAGATTATCTGGTCTCTTTGCAAGATGCCCTAGAACACTGGTGTAAAACTCATGGCATCATGTTGCCGTCACATGATGTTTTGTGACTTTTTTCCCTTCGCAGAGCTGGGGTTGATGTCGCCTGCACATGACACATCCAGCTCGTGGGGCATCCGTTTGACATCCCTGCCCTAGAATAATCTGTAGTTCAAAATCTTTTCCTCCCCTCACAAGAATATACATCAAGTGTGTTTATAGACACAACATCACTTTTGCCTCAACTGAATTATAGAATACTCTATAGTAAGAGTAAAGATCATATCTTTATTAGAAGAATAAAAAATGCATCTTTTTCATCAGACAAAATAGTTATGGAAAGAAGGGGCTGATCACCATTCTTAATAAAGCTTTCAGAAGAATCTGAATGCTTCCACATTATATTCTTGTCTTTAATAAAGGTCTTACCTCATTATTGATTTTGGATTCCCCCCTTGGATATCAATATGGCTGTCTTGTTGAAAACCATACTGTGTATTTATGTCAGGGGTGGGTTCCACTTTCCTTTACTACTGGTTTGCAACAGGAGCGCATATGCATGTACAGAAGCTTCTGCACATGTGCAGATCACCCCATGATGACATCAAGACTGGTGGGCGGAGCCTCCTGCCGGTTTTACTACCGGTTCTAAGAGTCAGACAGAACTGGGAGCAATCCACTACTGGTCTATGTGCAGTTTAGATAGGTGATCTTTAAAAAGTTAAGCAAAATCCGATGAGATTTAGACCTGCAGATTAGATTAGAAAGTAAAAGGAAGAAGATATCCCAGAAAGCCACAGCAAGCACTTACAGTATGTACAGTTGCCAAGACACTTGAACATATAATCATTAGGCTCAGGCTAAAGGGATAATTTACTGTTCATGGATTGTATACATGCATGTTTTTAAAACAAAAGTGCTGCAAACTTCTTAGAAAGATTGTGGGGAACATAATTCTGTAAATATTTAGAATGTTACAGTAGATATTAGTAGTAGTATTGAGTACATTTTTCTATATCCTTTTATTTTTAAAATTTTCTTGAACATACTTGCTAGTTCATGTTAGATGTGACTGAAGAACTTCAAATAATCCTTGAGTGATTTTAAAACTATCTGCTATGAGTTCATCTTGGTCTGTTTTACTTGGTCCGTTGTGTGGATGTTTGGGTGGTTTAGGGGTGGGGAAGTTGTGGGGGGTTGGGGAGTGTTTGGGGATTGTTATGTGTGTTGGACCAGGACTTTGGGTATTAAGTGAATTTCATTGTATCGGTATACTGTTTATATACGTACAATGACAATAAAGTTATTATTATTGTTATTGTTATTATCTTGATAACTCAAATCAAAATTTTATTCATGATCCAAGACCAAAAACCTCCTTGACAAAACTTCCAAAACTTACTTTCAAACTGTAGTAATAACATTGTAGACAAATTACATGCTTTCTTCTCCATTCTTGATCCCTTAACAAGAATAGAAGACAAAGGGAATCAACCACAATATGCAGCATTAAGCTGTCAAGATGAGCCCTTCATCTTCTGATAGCTCTGGTTGATTCCTTTTTCTTCCTCATCATCAGAATAGAAGTATGTAAATGCCTCTAGTGACAGTTGAAAATAAATTGATCTGGTTTGGGTCACAGTGCTTGAAGAAGAGATTGCCTGGGAAGTAGATGTGCTAGAAGAAAGTGCAGTTTACCTTTTGAGGATGGAACCAAGACTTGTTGCAGTGGGTGGAAAAGTTGATCATAATTCAAAGGCCAGCAGAGGGCATACTGCAATAGAGATCCAGTTATCACCACCCAAGCCTAAGCTTGAGAAAATCTCCTAAAACCTTGTATCTCATTTCCCATTGGTTTCTAAACTAACAGAAGCCATATATTTTGGCTGGATTTAATACTGCCTTCAGAGTAGTTAGTGGTTGCTATATGATTTACACTTACTTATAATCAATATTTTGTTTCTCTCCTGATATTAATTTTGAAGAAATACTATCATTGTTCACAAATATTTGCTGGTAATGACAGTCCAGTAAATGCTTCCTTATTGCATGTTGGGCATTTGACTTATGAATAATGTTGACATAGTGGATATTTAAGTCTTACAGATTAAAGTGAGAGATTTGATGAAAATTATGTTAAGCTTTTTCCATAACTGGCTATGAGTTTTAGTCCAGAGCAGCAGCACAATCCAAAGACTGAATTGTAGCTTTTTTTAGTAACACATAATTGTGTCTCAAATAATGAGATTTCTATCATGATTAACCTATTCTCATTGCTTTCCATGGAATGCAACTGCAACTAATTTAGTTTACATCAAATCTATTATGGGTAGATCAGGGGTGGGTTCTACTTACCTTTACTATTGGTTCTCTTCATGCACGCGCTTTGTGCGTTCGCTGCACGCGCTCACTTCGCTCACACGCACGCACGCCGAATGCGCGCTCCGTACATGCACAGTAAGTATTCTACCTTAAAAAAACCTCAAAACAAGCCCTCTGCACATGCGCAGAGCAGAAAAATGCAGAAAAACGGATAAAAAAAGTAAGTACAGGTGCGCGGGTGGGCCTAGCTCCCGGCTGCGGAGAACCGGTTCGGTGACGTCACGTCACCGCTACCAGGTTGCATGAACCGGGCCAAACCGGAGCAACCCACCACTGGGGTAGATATTAGAACAAACCATTCATTCTTCATTTCCAACCATGTTTCTGAAAAGAATAGCTATATGTGTGTGTGAGAGAGATTTTAAAGCATGAAATTCAGTACTGATAGAGATATGTCACAAGAGAAAATTAGTTTCTTGCTATCTGCTGCCTGCTGAGGATTTACTTTTGCTTGCCATTATACTGTGTTTGTATATTTATAAAGAAATCAAATATTACAATGCTCACAAACATTCTAAATTTTTCTGGTACCAAATAATTCTGTTCTTGGTGGAAAGCATATAAAAGTACATGCTAAAAATGGTGTGTCTACAGAGGAAGAGAGAACTGTGTGGGGAGGGGGAGGGAATGAAATTTTTGGAAGTAGAATATGACCTGTATGATAGAAGGAAGAAAGTTATTTGCAAATGCACTTAATAATCCAAGTGCGCTGAAATAGACTTTTACAGCAGGGGTAGTTTTACTAGTGGTTCACAGTGAGACCGCATGCACAGAAACTTCTGTGCATGCACAAATCACCTCCTGATGAGGTGGGTGGGTGGGTTTTACTACTGGTTCTAAGAACTGGACCTAAGAACCATTACTATTTCACAGCCTTGTGTCCCTCGGATATATTGGATATAATTTCATATTTTTGAACTACTAGACCAAAAATAATTCCACAAAAAGAGAGAGGGGATTACAGTGCTGCTGAGCAATTCTATAGGAAAGCCTTTTTTCTTATATCAAAAGGAGTTTGGAACACTTTTTTTTTTTACTTCATTATTTCACTCCTCTCCTCAGAAGTATGCTTTGGTTTAAGATGGTGTAGATGCTTTTCCCTGACTATGAATGTTCAGTTGTCCCTTAAATATAGCAATGAAGAAGCCATATATGATTGCTCATAGTGAAAAGAAAATATTGTGTGTATATTCAGAACCATTGTTTTTTAAATGTTCCAGGGGATGATGCTTAACCATGTGAATCCTTTGTTCTAACTCAGAAGGAACTCTTGTAATTTGATATTTGACATACAGAACACCATGGACTCTTGATCTTAGAAGAGACTCTAAAAATTTCTGAAACTCCAAAGCATCTGGTAATTACTGCTGAAAAATTTTAAGCAATTTCAACAAAGTATTATCAGCTTTTGCCAGTAGGTGGAGATGCAAGATCGCAAATTATTCTCAATGCCTCCCAAACTAAGGACAATTTAGAATGAATAATTTTAAAGAAAAAGGAACCTGTGCAGGGAAGGGAGAGAAAAAAGTGAGTAATGCTAATCAATAAAGATAATAAAAGTGCTTTTTATGATTAATATTTTTACATTGAGAGGAATTTAATATTGTAACAAATTCCTCTGTAAGAAAAGGGCAATTGAGAAAAGGGTATGAAATTATGACACTTAAATAAATGTAAGGTGCTTCCAGTTTGTTGCACTTCAGCTTTACAATTCACAGTGATGATATCTCTTCAACAACAAATCTTTATTTTAATCATAGACCAGCATAAAATGCAAACAAGGAAAATTACATCCATTTTAATAATATCACCTGAAACTTAAAAGCAATCAAAGATAATTAAAAGTAGGCTTATTAAAACACTGTTCAATTTAAAACACTAAAATATCTCTATAAAATGCTTAATAATAACACTAAGACTAGAGACTAAAGGTATAAAAAACAAAGATTAGGGAAAAATCAATACATTAAAAAATTATTTGTAAGTTGACCCATGCCTAGTATACTTAATTATTTCTTTGTTACTGTCAATTACTGCCAGGTAAAACGTAGCAATTTTGTATTTAATATGGTTCCTTATCTGAGAGGAGAAAAGGGATTCATTATTATCTATAACATGTATCAATAAGGGAAGAAAGTTTCTTGACTACACTGGTAATAGCAGCAGTACCAAAACACGTATGTGTTGGTCTAAATAGTATTTGTGTTGGTAAAATAAGGAGCCAGATTGTTGGGGGCAATATGCATATAATGCTTACATTGTAAACTGCCCAGAGAATACTGTAAAGCACTATAGAGTGGTATGTAAATCTAAATGCTATTGCTATTGCTACATGAGTAGGTTGTTGTTAGATTCGGCGCAGGGAAGGAAAAGGCGAGAAGCGGCAATCCATTCAGCACTTTTATTTTCAGCTTGTTATAAATAGAACTGGCCGGCAGGCTGCCGGGGCTTGGCTTTTAAAGAGCTCCGGCAGGCTAGTTGGCCAATGACAGGAATTTAAACTTCCCGCCACTTGATTAGCCGATCAGTGGCGGACATGCTAAAGAAGGGGGGATGTATCAGTACGTAACACACCTCCCCCCTAGACGGAGCATTGTCCAATCAGCATTTGACATAAGTGACGTAGTCGCGCAGGTAGGTGGGGCGCCATATAATCCTACTGTACCTGCACAGTTCAGTTGTTGTGGACACTTCGTCTGGAGCGGACAGACCTGTAGCTCCTCTGGCTCTTTGGTGTGGAACCTCCTGGAAGTCGGCCATAGAGGGCGCTGTTTCGGGCCTAGCATCTGGCTCTTCGGGCTGGATTATCTTGCAGCACTTCCGGACATGGATTTCTGGGCTCTTTAGAGGAATTACTTTGCGGGATGTCTGGACTCGGGCCTCTGACTCCTCGGACTGGGTTTCCTCGCTGGACTCAACTGGACACAGATAAGTCCTCGTGTTCCTCCCCCGGGCTTGAGCGTAAGGAGTCTGGGCAATGTAGTGGCAGGACCAGTTCGCTGTCCCCGGTTTCCATGGTGGACTGGTGGGTTCCTTCATCTGGTCATTTGGGCTCCCTCTGATTTGGTGCCATCTCAGGCTCCTGGACTCTGGCATCTCCCCACTGCTAATGCAGCTGGTCGATGTGCCTTCTCCAGACCTGGCCATCCTCTAGTTGGACTCTGTAGGACTTGGGACCGGTGATTCCCACGATATATCCCCTCACACATCTGGGTTGACCAGTGTGGTTCAGCATGAACACTGGATGTCCTGAGTGGGTGGCTAGAGTCCAAGGGTATCTCTAGGCAGTAGACTGTACTGGGGGTGCAGTCTGTCCAGTTGTGACCTCAGCTTCCTGCCCAGAAGCAGGGCTTCTGTTCGTTGTGGTGCATGGTGTGACGTGTTGTGCCAGCAAGAACTTGTCTATCTTTTCTTGGCAATCCCCGGGGCCCATTCTGGTGAGAGTGTCTTTGGTTAATCTTACCATTCTCTCAGCTGTCCATTTCCAGCCAGGCTATAGGGTGCCACCAATGCGTGCCTGATGCCCAGTTCCGCTAGGAAGACTGGTGGTCTGTTTGGTGGTCAGTTGAGGGCCATTGTCAGAAACCAATAAGTCCAGTAGCCCGTGGGTCACAAAGAGTTGCCACAGGGCTCTGAAGGTTGCCTCATTGGTCGTTACTGACATAGGAACCACTTCGAGCCATTTGGAATAGGCATCCACAATGATTAGGAAGGACTTTCCCCCCATTAGGTCGGTGAAGTCAATGTGGATTCTCGACCATGGACCCTTGAGTGTTTCCCACTTCCTGGGAGGAGTGCGCGGGGGTGCAGGATGCATCTCCTGACATGGTGTGCAGGTGGCCACCTACTCTGCAATGTCTTGATCCAGCTTGGGCCACCATATGTAGCTCCAGGCCAGCGACTTCATCCAGATGTTTCCAAGATGTCCCATATGCAGGGTTTCAAGAGTTTGCTTTCTAAGTTTCTGTGGAATGACTACTCTCTCTCCCCACAGTAGGCACCCTTTTATGGTGGATAGTTCCTTCTATTTGGTGGCATAGTTTCTGTATTCCTCTCCCAGCTGTCCTTGCAGCCAGCCCCTCAGTTCATGATTTGGGATAGACGTTTATCCTTATGTATTTGGCAAATTCGTTGGAGGTTACCGGGCTTGAGGTTTCCGAGTCGATTAGGAATAGACTGTGTGTGGGTGTGGGGTCGTCCACAGGTTCGGCCATGGGGCATCGGCTGAGTGTGTCTGCATTGCAGATGGACTTGCTGGGGCGGTGTGTTAGTTGATAGTTGTATCCAGACAGGAAGGAGGAACATCTGGTCATCCTGGGAGACATGTATGTGGGAGTTTGTTGGTCTCCAGAGAGTAGTCCTAGCAGAGGTTTGTGGTCGGTGATAAGTTCAAATTTCCGACCATAGAAGTATTCGTGGAAACGCTTAATGCCTGCTACTGCGGCCAGCGCTTCCTTGTTGATTTGGCTGTAGTTCCTTTCAACCGGTGACAGGGTCTTTGAATAGTAGGCAATTGGGGCTTTGGCACCATTCGGTAGTCTGTGGCTGAGGACAGTGCTGACCCCGTAAGGTGAAGTGTCACAGGTGAGAAGGAGCAGTAGTGTTTCGTTATATTGTATGAGGACACTATCCAATGATAACAAGTCCTTGACAGCTGCAAAAGCTTGCTCTTCCTTCTTCCCCCATGTCCAGGTAGCTGTCTTTCCCAGTAGCTGGTGGAGTGGTTCAGCAACCGTTGCCTTCTGTTTTAAAAACATACTGTAAAAATGCAGTAATCCTAAAAAGGCTTGGAATTCTGATTTATTCTTTGGGATTGGGGCATCCTTGATTGCCCTGACCTTATCATTAGTGGGATGGATGCCTGATCCATCTATTAGGTATCCCAGAAATTCTACCTGTGTTACCCCAATTTTGCATTTTTCCTTTTTGACATGTAACCCCTTCTTTTGGAATTGGCTCAATGTCTGTTTAAGTCTATCCAAAAGTTATGATTTTGAGTTTCCTGATATTAATATGTCATCGAAATACAGCACTACCCCCGGGATTCCCTGAAGGAGGCGCTCCATCATGCTTTGGAAAATACCAGGGACAGCGCTGACCCCAAATTGGATTCGATTGCACTTAAAGGCCCCCCTGTGTGTCACTATTGTTTGTGCCTCTGCAGTTGCAGCATCTACCGACAGTTGCTGGTATGCCTGGGCTAAATCTAATTTTGCGAAAATGTTTCCATTTCCCAGGAAGTGCAACAACTGTTGTACTACTGGGACTGGATATGTGCTTTGCTGTAAGGCTTTATTGAGGGCTTTATTGATTGTACACTTATAATCAGTGCATATTCTAATCGACCCATCTGGCTTCACGGGGGTGACTATGGGAGTCTCCCACATGGCATGGTCGATTGGCTCCAGGATGCCCTGGGCAATTAGCTTGTTTAATTGCTCGTCAACCTTGGGCCTTAGAGCAAAGGGGACCCTGCGGGGCTTTAGCCTAATCGGGGTTACACTAGAATCTAAATTAAAGATGATGGGTTTGCCAATATATTTACCTAGGCTTCCATCGAAAACATCCTTGAATTGGGACAGTAGCTAGTCTAGGTCATCCACTTTGATTTGGTTGAGCCCTAAAATGCCCAATCCCAAAGGCTTGAACCACTCCATGCCTAATAAGGTTGGACGGTCCCCTGCGACAACTGTGATGGGGAGCTTGCCATGGAAGTCTTTGAATCTGATGCTGACATCCACTCTGCCAAGGACCTGAATCTGGTTACCTTGGTAGTCTGATAATTTGGTGTTCTGTGGCTTGAGGTCTTTCTTATTGATGTTGTGTTTGATGGCTTTTAATTGGCGCCAGGCTACGATCATAAAATATGATCCGGTGTTCAGTTCCATCAAATATGGTGACCCTTCCACGTGCACGATCACTTGGTACTTGTTGCCATTACAGGCATCTGAGTGGCTCATGGTGGTATGATTAATATTCCTGGCATCAGGGTATCTTTCTTCTCTGTGCCTGTTTCTGTATGTTGGATTTCTCGCCAGTCCTTGCTTCCCATTGTATTGATGTTGTTTCCCCTGATACAGTGTCGGGTTAGATACTCTGCATGTCTCGGAGATATGACCCTTGTGCTGGCACCTTTGGCAAGTGGCATCACAAAAACGGCATGATGCATATGCATGGAGCCCCATGCAGCTGGAATAGTGAGGTTCTATAGCGTTGCCTTCCTGGTTGTTGGTTCTTCTCTCTCTCAATACCTGGTGAATAGAGGCGTTGTCATCTCTCAGGTCACCCTCCAATTCGGAGTCCTCAGTGGGTGGTTCAAGTTCTCTGAGGGTGCGGTGGACGGTGTTTGTCCTCCTTAAGTTAGCAGCTGATTTATCAGACGATTCAGCAGCCTTGCCTTCCTCTACTGCCTCCTGGAATGTAATGCCTTGAGAGCAGATTCTTTTGTAGCGCTAGGTCCCTCATGCCCAAAATGACCCGGTCTCTCATCATTTCCTCTGGGCTAACAAAATCGTACATGGAAGTGAGTTCCCGCAGGGTAGTTACGAAGTCATTTACCAATTTACCTTCTTGTTGGCAGTGGTGGTAAAACTCGTTCCTACTCACCAGAGGTGTTGCCGTGGGCACCTAGTGGGTGTCCTGCAATGTGGTGCAGGAGATTGATTCTATAACTGCTGGTGAGATTAGAGTTATCACCATCTTGTACACCTTCCTCCCACAGTATGTGAGGAAAAGGGCTCTCTTACGATTGTCCAGCAGATCTTGGTAATTATTTGCTTGCAAGAATTGCCTGAATCGACTCATATAGCTGGGCCATTCCTCTGTCTTGGAATCGAACAGTGCTGGAGCTTGAGAGTGTTGCATGGCCATCTTCAGTGGTGCACGTGGTTCTAAGATGGCTGTTGGACTCCACGAGGTGAAGGTCTTGTCAAGGTTTTTGGTTCCTTCATCGCCAGTGTTAGATTTGGCACAGGGAAAGAAAAGGCGGCAAGCAGCAATCCGTTCAGCACTTTTATTTTCAGCTTGCAGAACTAGAACTGGCCAGCAGGCTGCTGTGGCTCGGCTTTTAAAGACTAGTCAGCCAATGACAGGAGTTTAAACTTCCCACCGCTTGATTAGCCAATCAGCGGTGCGCATGCAAAAGAAGGGGGGATGTATCAGTATGTAACACCCCTCTCCCCCTAGGCGGAGTATTGTCCAATTGGCATTTGACACAAGTGACGTAGTCGCACAGGTAGGTGGGGAGTCGTATAGTCCTACTGGACCTACGTGGTTCAGTTGTTGTGGAGACTTCATCGGGAATGGACAGACCTGTAGCTCTTCCAGCTCTTTGGTGTGGAACCTCTTTGGTGTGGAATATATATATATATATATATATAGTATTTGCTGAGAAATAAACAACATATTTAACATATAAAGAATATGTTGCAAAATTTACCGCCTGGATGACTTCTGGAGATGAGGTCGAAGGGCAAAAAGGAAGCAGTATGCTGCCTCCCATATTTGGGTTAATCAGGTGCTTAAGACAGGAAAAGAAAACACAAACACACATAGACACACACACACACACACACACATACTTTTTTCAATTGTTCTACTTAAGTTACAGCAACAATCATTTTAATACAATCATATAAATATTGAGGGCAAAAGAAGAAAGGGCAAAAGAAGAAAGGCCGACAGAGAATGAGATGGCTGGATGGAATCACTGAAGCAGTCAGCGTGAGCTTAAATGGACTCCAGAGGATGGTAGAGGACAGGAAGGTCTGGAGGAACATTGTCCATGTGGTCGCGATGGGTCAGACACGGTTTCAGAACTAACAACATGTATGTATGTATGCATGTATGCATGTATGCATATATATATGTATGTATGTATTGTTTAATACTGATTGTATTGTTTAATACAATCATATATCTATCATCCATGTGCCTATCTATCTACCTACCTACCAACCTACCTACCTACCTACCTACCTATCTAATTGTATTCAAATGCTTGTTGCTGTAACTTAAATAGAACAATTGAAAAACACCGAGACACAAACTGAGCAATATGGTATATGCAGTACAATGCAATGGGCCATGTGCAGATCTGTATATTGGAGAAACAAAACAACCTCTTCATAAATGCATGGCACAACATAGGAGAACAAACACATCAGGACAAGATTCAGCAGTCCATCTTCATTTAAAAAGCAAAGGCCAGTCTTTTGAAGACAACATTGCTAAGCACATTTATTTGTGCTTAAGAAATTGTAAGCCGCCCTGAGTCTCCAGAGAAGGGCAGCATATAAATTGAAATTAAAAAAAGCCCAAAGTCCACATTTTGAACAGAGAGGACCGCTGGTTTGAAAGTGGGCTCAAAGAGGCCATAGTTGTCAAAATTGAACAGCCCACTCTCAACAGAGGGAGAGGAATACGACATCATCTATCTGCAGTCTACAACACAGTCCTTTCAACAGTTCCAAAAAGGCTCCACCCATTTTTGCACTACTCAGGTGACCCTGACATAGATAAACCTCCAGGTGGTCTCAACGACTCTCTAAAAGAATGCAAATGACCAGCTGTCTGCAAGAAGTATACATCCTCCCATTCCCCTCCATCCAGTCAGAGCTGAAGAAGCTTCTTGGATGAGAAGCGAAACATCTTCAAAGAAAACAAGAAAGTCCAGTTGCCTCTTGAAAAAGCACCTTTGGATCAAAGTGGCAAACACATCCAATACACATCCTGCAATTTTCTTTCATTTGTTTGGATTTTATTTTCTGTAGCTTTTGGATATCATTTACAAATTCGCTTACACTCGGTAGTTACCTCTGCAAGAGTTATTGAATCATAGCACAGTATTATTGTTATCAGGTTCACAAGTTTGCATAAAATTCACCATTTTCTTCTGAAAAAAAAAGTATTGTGGGAAAAAGGATCTAGAAATAAAATGAAATAACTTTCAGTGTGGTCATGCTGGGGTGAGACCCAGTTACTTCTTCACTGTAGATTATGGAAGCAATCTGACTGAAACTGTCAGGATTTAAATTAATGTGGTCTTTCGGGCCACATTTTAATAAGGCCTCTTCTTTTTTCCTTTGGTCTGTGCTTAAAACCTAAGTCTGCTGTTACCTTCATATTCTACCATGGAGGTTTAACTACCCAATTTTATTAGCAATGAAATAAAAGTATTAGGAAAATGAAATCTCTGTTTTTGTGCCTTGGAATACGCTACTTCTTTTTCCCATTGGTAATTTATATCCCCTTGAAGTTTTTCTTTCTTTTTACGGATAATGATGCAAATTCAGTTCAGGTCATTTTTTTTTAAGAGAAGAGAGTAAAATGCCATTCGAGAACCTTTTTATTTAACTGAATTATGTATAGAAGAAATGAGTAGTTAGCTCATTTTTTCCCCTTCTCTACATGAATGGAAGTGTGCTTAGAAGCAGCATCAGGCTTTATAATATTTTAATCACCTATGACCTGGATTACTGCACTAATATAAAATAATAATATATCCAGCAAAGCACCAATCCTACCCACTTAGAAATGTATTTCAATACATCTGTAGAGCTTAAAAATATTAAGGATGACAAGCTGAATAAAGGCAGTAGCAGAATATACAATATATACACAAATATATAAAATCAAGAGAAAAGACAGCATGGAATGATTAGAATGGAGTCAGACTGTAAGGATTCTCCCATTATATTTTGCTCACTGAAGCTGATGTGAAACTGATAAGCATGACTTCAAAAACCAAAGGTCTCATAAACAGTGTGTTGTGTTATCACAGTGCAAGCCCGCTTCTTATGTTTTTGTGAGCATTGCTACAATGCGAGCCCAAAAGGGGTGGAGTTTGCATAACAATCATGTGACACACATTTTGTCATATGCTCATATTTCTCTACCCATAGTTTTTAGGTGCTATATACACATGGATGCAGATACCTACTGTACATTCTACTTTTGACTTGGAGTGCATTACGTGTGCAGTTGCTGGGCACTGCTTGCCCAGAATCATGGCTCATAATGCCTTGATGAAATAGAAGGAATGTAACAGAGGTATTTACAAGTGCTTTACTACTTGCTGAGGTTGGCATAGAGAATAATCCTTTCATTCATCCTTCTTTTTGATCCTTGCATGTTTACCAGTGAAGCCTAGAATCAAATCAATGAAGGTCTTGATTATGTTACAGGGGTAACATAGGAAATAGTTCCTTACTTACATTGATATCTTCAAATTTACCTCCTCTACTGGTCAAATGATTACTGTAATAATATATATGCCATGGAGATCCACATAAGTGCAAGCTTTCTACTGCAGATGAGGAACGGTAGGCATAAATCATATTTGCACTGGAAGGTCTATCTCTCTCTGTTAAAATATTTATAAATTGCCTTTCCATTACATTTACAGAACTCAGCTTACATTTCTTTGGAAAATAATAAAATTCATCAAAAACTAAAACACTAACCAAAATGAACAGCATTTAAAGCAGGCATTGGTACAGCGGGGAAAAAAACAATTATAACACCCAGGGGGGCAGTCACTGAAAATCACGATTCCTGGTACATTGTTTTCATTAGGTTGCATATGTGGAGGTTTGCATACCATCAACATTCTGATACAGCTAGGTACTCAACTATGGATTTTCTCTTGCATTCCTGGGTAGGCAGTAGCCTACCCAGGCCTTAACATCTTTATTTTTAAAATGATGGCTAAATTTGGAATAAGCTAACTTTTAATAGCTTCTCAAATATTGGCAGAGGGTGCAAATGCAAAGCAAAATGATGAATCATTTCTGTTGGCTGGATCTACACTTCTGGCTTTTAGGAAAAAGACTTAAGATTGGTCTCTTCTTGAAGATTCCAGAATAGGCTAAAATAGGGTTCCAATAATAATCAGCATTGTGTGGTATTTGCGATTGATTTTCTTCTTAAGCATGGCTAATGTTTAGTTGTTTTTGCTCCTAAAACCATCCAGTTTTCCAGAGTTATCTGGCACGTGGGCGCCCTTAGACATCTACTAAATAAGTAAATAAATGGATTGGTGGAGAAAACAAATGTCATCCTTCTTCTACATGATATTTGGTGGAATATGAAAGCACCCAACACAATTTGAATCCCCTTTCATACTTTATATATTGTAATGAATGAACTAACCTATAGTACAAACTAACACATGGTACTATGGTTTACAATACTCAGTTGTAACCTACTGAACCAAGGACAAAGTCATTTCATTGGCTTCAATGGCCAGCAGTAGTCAAAACAAATCCAGAATCCAGAAGTAGCTACGGTAGTTGGGAAAGAGGTATACATAACTACAGGAAGACAGTCTCACTTCTGTGTTCACAATATCCCAATAATATTTATTTTTCTTCCTAGCATTTTTCTGCAAGTGCAGTCCACTTTGGGGTGGGGGTGGGGGTATCCATTGAGTGTTGATCCATTGGTAGTGACAGGATTTGACTCCCCAGCTTGTCAATCAAACTGAGATTGTGGGCTAAGAGAGAGTGACTGGCTCAAGGTCACCCAGCTGGATGCATGCCTAAAGCAGGACCAGAACTCACAATGTACTAATCTAGTATAGTGAAAAGAAGGACTAGTGGTGACATGAAAGCAGTATGCCAATACTTGAGGAGCTGCCACAAAGAAGAGGGTATCAACCTGTTCTCCAAAGCACCAGAAGGCAAAACAAGAAACAATGGATAGAAACTAATCAAGGAGAGAAGCAACCTAGAACTAAGAAAAATGTTCCAAGGGTGAGAACAATTAATTAGTGGAACAGCGTGCCTTCAAAAGTTGTGAGTACTCCATCTCTGTTCTCTGTTTACAGACTGGACAGCCACTTGCCTGGAATGGTATAGGGTCTCCTGCTTGAGAAGGGGGTTGGACTAGAAGACCTCCGAAGTCCCCTTCCAACTCTGTTATTCTGTTAGTTTCTAGCATGGTATTTTAACCACTAAACCCAACTGGCTTTTACTAAATCCCAAGAAAATGGTATCTCAAAAATATAGGTATCACTGCATTTTTAAACCAAAATGCAGGCCCATTTTTAAGAAGAAGCCTTAATGAGGAATTGAAGAGAAGAGTGATGTTTGTTGTCTAGGGATTATTTTATTTTCATTAATGCATATGTATATGGTTTGAAGGCACAGGCTTTTGTATTCAATCCTGTATCTTTAGAGAATTAAATTATATTAGGCTAGTCAAAAGTATGCAGTGGGAGTTTCTCTTTATAACAATGGAATGATTACAGGATTTGTGGTAACATTTACACAAAGTTTTTTATGTATGCTAAGCAAGAATGGTGAGATGTAGCAATACATGCTGAATATGAGTTTTCGAATTATTTCTTTAGAGTTACAGAATGGAAATTGGGAGCAAAAAAAAAAAAAAGAACAGATTTTACTCAATCCAGTAATAATTTCCAGCATCATTCTGACTATGCTGTAACTTTGAGTACAGTACTAATATTTCACGAATTGTATCAATCTATTATATAAACGTGGAGCATATATGAAGACTCCCTTTGATGCAACAATTACTTCTATGTGCTCATTTTGTTACTGTCAGCATTATATTCCAAAGATGGTCTCAGGTGTGATGCTGGTAAAAAAGAGATGAAGCTGTAATCATACAGTTGTGGATGCTCTCTCTCTCTTTAACCTCCTCCATGGACAGCCCTGGATGGGCACATATGTAACCCAGTTGTTTCAGACCCCAGGCCAGATACCAGACGACTGGTGAATTTTAGTCCTGCCTTAGGCATGAAAGCTGGCTGAGTGATTTGGGCTAGTCACTCTCTCTCAGCCCAAACTGCCTCACATGGTTGTTGTTGTAAAGAAAAAGAGGAATAGGAATGAGTACAGGTAGTCCTCGACTTACAACAGTTCATTTAGTGACTGTTCAAAGTTATAATGGCACTGAATAAATGATTTATGACCATTTTTCACAGTTACAACTTTTGCAGCATCCCCATGTGATCAAAATTCAGATGCTCGACAACTGGTTCATATTTATGATGGTTTCTGGTGTCTCGGGGTCATATAATTATCTTTTGGATCTTCTGATAAGCAAAGTCAGTGGGGAAGCCAGATTCACTTAACAACTGGGTTACTAACTTAACAACTTCAGGGATTTACTTAACAACTGTGGCAAGAAAGGTCGTAACATGGGGCAAAGCTCACTTAACAAAATGTCTCACTTAAGAAGAAAAATGTTGGGCTCAGTTGTGGTCGTAAGTCGAGTATTACCTGCCTTATGAATGTTCACCACCTTTATTTATAAGTTATTTATAAAATAATAAAGGGGCATGCATAAGCGCCTGTCCCTGTTCTAATGTTCCCTTTTATTTGTATCCATTTCATGTATTCATAATCATGTTTATACTTATATCTGTTATCTAATACATGCTTGACAATAAAATAAAATAAAATAAAACCATAGAGTCTTCTCCTAGCACAGCATCCATTTAACTCTACCTGTCGTAACTGAAAGCCCTATCAGTTGTGGAGCTGACCAGCAACAGGGAGCTTCACCAGAGGGATGAAAAAGGCACTTGCAGTTCCAGAGCCACTGGTTGCTGACCCTTGTGCTAGGAGAACCATAGGGAGTCAGGTCTCCAGCTTTAACAGCCGAAGCTGTTAAACATTTTGATGCAAATTTATAGCAAAATAGAAATATATGAGAATGATCAGAGTAGGAAAAACTTTTTGCAAACTGATAACCACTATCAAAATATTTTTAAAAATATTTCATAAAGTAAGCCATAATTATTTTATAAACTGATTTTTAATCTATGTTTATGACTGAAGGCTTGCTTATAAATCTTTACAGACAAAAGATTATATCCAGAACTACAATTTTATAAGATCAAATTCAATATTTTGAGAAAAGCAAGCCAAGAATTAGACTGCATTCTTAATGTACACTAGTCTAGGAGGAAGTTCTATTTGCCTTTGATTAATTTTGGTTGTTGAAAATATAGTTTGATAATATAAGTTAATGAGTTAAACCTGGTGGGATAAGATACAGTGTGAAATCCTCCCATGTCTCCAGTCATCATGACACCACAATGTTATTCTCATTGTGATACTTGATTGAAGACTTGACAGTTTGGACACTTGATTGTATAGAGATGTGCATGTTTGTGGAACTGATGAATGGCAACAAGGTGATGAAAAGGACCAAGCCTAAGTTGATAGGAGAATGAATAAACTTTCTTCTCTGTTATTTCTGTTCTCCCTCTCTCCATCAAAACCCCTGTGAAGATGTTCTAGAAAGTAAATCACCTGTAGCTAAAATTTTGTAAGGATATATTTTCTTCTATTGATGGGAGGTCAGGGAATCAGACAGATACAGGAGACAATTTTCATTGTAACTTTGCTATTTACAAATTTTGCGTGCTTGCCTCTGTGCAATAAGTGCTTTCTGCTTACAGATACCTTCAACCAGGGGTGAAATGCTACTGATTCAGACCAGTTCATCTGGTAGCGCTGGCAGCAGGTGGTTCAGAGAACTGGTAGCGAGTTCCACCCACCCGCCTGGTCATCATTACTTCCAGAAGGGTTTCCGCATGCCCAGAGGATCCAAGAGCTCACATGACGCATGCACACGCGTGCATGGCGCATGTACTTCTGAACCGTTAGGGAAGGTAAGTAGATTTCACCCCTGCCTTCAACCTTATCAAAACAAGAATATCATTATTCAGTAATTGTTTTTGGTGAGTCCTTACTGTTAGATATTTTAACTACCATGTAGGTTTAACCCCCATGTAGGCTCTAATTTAAAAATAATCACCATTTTAACAAAGAATGCATGTTGAATTATTTCTCTTCTCAAAATGACTCCTGAGAATTATTACCAAGCTAGATGACTCAAAACATAGACCAACAAAATGCTCCAACCAATTGCTGTAGACTTTCAAGAAATAGGATTAACTAATAATAATCTAGTGTCTGCATGTATTAATGATGATAGCTTTGGGAATTGCACAATTTGAGAGCAGTCAGAATGCTAATTTGAATAAAGCTCTTTACAGAATTATGGTTAAATCTTCACTGCAACAGATATTTGCCCCATTTTCTTTGTGCGCCAGATAGGAAAAGCAAATTAATTAAAAGGTAAAATAGAAGAAAGTGAGACATGCTTGGTGATCATTTAATATAAAACAAAGGTGGAGTTATGTGGGTTCACAAGTTCCTTGTCAAATATATCTCTGTCTCACTACTACAAATTATTTAAACACATATTTTCAGTATATACTTTTTTCATATTTTGAGAGAAGTATAGAAGGAAGTAGGACTGAGCTCATACCAAATGCATCCTATGGCAAATTCATACATATGTTAATACCTGATAAGCACTTGCTACAAAGCATGCCTAACTGCATCAGCTCTAGGATATTGCTAGTTAGTGTGATCCCCATCCTTTAGACTGGAGGATTACATGAAATGGTTTGTTTTAGTACTGTTCATAGAAGCATCCAAGAAAAGCATGAATGTTTGTTTTGACTGCTTATCTAGGCTGCTCTGAATGTGAGGTTTTATTTTGTAAATGGCAATATTATCACTGTTTCTGGAACTGTGTAGCAATGTTAAGTCAGACATGTAAGATTCTGATGTTGGATATGCTTTAAGGTGGGTTGTTGTTGTTTTTTCTCTTAAGGTTCCATAAACAACAATTCCAGCTTTAGAAAACAAATGAAGAATATATAATCACTGCCAAAACCTGGCTTACCTAAAGCAACCAAGTCACTTTGAAAATTCAACATAATTTTACTTAGCATGCAATCTATAAATAGTATATATACTGAGCTCCCAGCAACACTGTGAAACTTTAACAAACAACATGAGCAAAAGCAGAACTAGCACTTATGTTTCTTTGGCCTACTACATTGCAAATACAAGACAAAGAAAAAAAGCAGACACAGTGGAAATTAGTGTTACCTTGGAATGTTCCAGATAAACCCATTGGTGCAACCTTATTATTAATCCCTTCCTACTAGGTCAGCATTCTTGCCATACTATCTCTGAGATATAGTCAGTGAATAGAAACAATTTATTTTACTCAGCCACAGGTTCCTGATTGATTCTTTTGCTGTCACCATTCAGGGTCAATTCAGCTGCTGTGTATGTTTTCTCAAAAGGACATTTTAAGCATTTCACTTTTGGGGGATGGAGGAGACATGCTATGGTATCATGTGTATCGGGTACAGCGTACATATATGTGTATGGGGGCTAGCTCTCTTTTACTATCACATATTTATTAAAACCTATTTATGGTGAATACAAATTGTACTGTGATTTTTTAAATATTTTTCAAATTAATAAATGTTTCAGGAGTGGGCAAATGTGGGCATGAGTCACTAGAAGGACTATGAAAGGAAGGTATTTTTCATAGCAGAGTACACCTAGATTTTGTAATAGAACATAATGATTCACAAATACTTCACACTTGCTTTAAATTTCTAGATGTACATCCTATATTCTTACCAACTAAATTAAATTAGTGTGTAATATTCATTTTATCTACAAATCAAAGTCTTTCATAAAGAGAATTGTATGCATTGCCCTCATGAGAAAACATAAGAGTTCCTTAACTTCATGTTATCAATGTTATCATTGTGAGTTTTAAACAAACAAATAAAACTTATGCTTATTCAGGCCCTATTTTATTCATTGTGATTCTTGTGCTACACCCTGCTTCTAAAGATGGTTTGATTATAAAGAAAACAAGGACTAGCTGAATCAAAGAAAATCTCTAACCTCTTTGCAAATTTGGTCAGCAAACAATCTCTTTTAGTGATCATGTTCAACAGTCACTTAATTAACTATATTAAGTATGAATGAAGAGAACCGGTAGTAAAGGTAAGTAGAACCCACCCCTACGCTGAACGTGTGCTCCGCGCAAGCACAGTAACTAATCTACCTGAAAAAAATTCAAAACAAGTGTCTGCATATGCGCAGAGCAGAAAAATTGAGAAAAAAAGTAAGCACGGGCGTGTGGGTGGGCCCAGCTCCCGGCCACAGAGAACCGGTTTGGTGACGTCACACCATCACTGCTACCGGATCACGCGAACCGGGCCGAATTGGGAGCAACCCACCATTGGTAGAGGGTAAAAAACAGGTTACGTCCTGGTTAAAACCAGGAAGTAATGACATCCAGATGGGTGGGTGGAGTCTCGCACTGCCACCGCTACCAGACCTCCAAACCATGCACCGCCGCAGGAATTTTTTAAAATTTAAATTAATTCTGTAAAGTAGATCAGGATGAGACAATGTTCAGTAAATATGTATGGAAGATAATCCTGGACCTCAACAGAATATGCAATGATGAAATTTAGATTCTAGATTACTAACTGACCATCCTAAGATTAAACTCAATTTTAATGATATTAAATAGAGAAAACAGAGAAACCTTTATCACTTCAAATCATGTCTTCACTGCAATTACATCATTTAAAGTTGAATATATAATATTTCTAATGGGCAATCAAAATGATTCATCTATATAACCTAAAGTACATCAAATCAGATGAAATCAATCTAAATTGCAAAACATGATTTGTGATATAAATACTTTTGATAAAGTGCACTATACAAGTCCTGTAAAATGTATTTGCCCATGACAATTTATATACACATCTTTTGTTGTACATATCTGCTGGCAATAAATCATGTGTATTGAAGCATTTTCAAATTAATTCTGTAACCATCATTTCTAGCATAAGCTTAAATGTCACAGTGCTGAAAAATTATTTAGTTTAGGAATATAATTTTTATAAGACAGAAATACTAAGAGAAATTAGTTCCTAGCCTTATTGGTACACCTAAATTACAGGGAAATTTTGTTTGACTTTAATATCCTTATGTGTTGTATGATTTTTTAAAAAAAATCCTTTCCTCACTATAACATTTTTTCAAGGAAACCCATGGAAATATGAATTTTCTCAAGGAGGAAATATTTCTCAAGGAAGGAAAAATATATATAATTTAGGTTTGGGTTACATATCTGTATTATTTTCAAAAACAGAATTACAGATTAAAATTAGAACTATATCTCTCCATGAAGTCAAAGGTCAGAAAGCAATATAGTCAAATGATTATATTGCTTGGTAGCCTGTAAATATTCCTGCTTATCAGATACTTCAGGATCAGCAATTGGAGCTCTGGATATATGCATTTTTAATTAGCTTGAAAGTTGTTTCACTAAAGGTGAGATGGAAGTCCTGAGAGAGCAATGATAGAGCAAGCAACTTATTGTTGCTCAGCTTTTGCTCTTATTCCCATACCTTCTTTTTGCTTTCTTTCACTGTAAAATGGAGAATGCTGATGAATGCAGTAAGAATAGCCTCTAGTAATCAAGCACAACCAATTTAAATGAGTATTTGAGTGCACTGGCTGACCTTCCCAATAAATAACATGACATCTTCTTGGCTATCTGTAGAAGTTAATACAATGACAAGATTGCCCAGTTCCAAAGGAAAAATACTATTAGGAATCTATGGCTTATTTACTTCTATTCTACAATGACTATTCCTTCCTGTAAAATGTTATAATGGTGGTTAAAAATACTATGCCTCCTCACAATAAATTTCTTTTCACTGAATAGTTTTTTTTAAATAGAATAAATTACCTCCATAATTTAATTATTCTTATAGCAATTGACACTTCCAGCAAATACCAACCTGTACATACTTATGCTCATATGGTATTTCCGTGTCAGTATTTTAGTCTTTATGCACTATATAAATTCCTTAGAATCCCAATGCAACATTCAAGCCTAGAGTTTCTCAAGCCTAAATGATTCCCATAAAGTATAAGAAACTGCTGTTTCCTTAATATTTAGTGTGTGGCCACAGATGCAAGTGTGGGTCACATCCAAACTCATTAGGAAGCATGTGTATATTGGCATTTGTATTATCATTATCCTTTCTTTTTCTATCCCTATCTTTCACTTCAGAATACCATGAAATATACAGTGATGGAAAAAAGTATTTGATCCCCTGCTGATTTTGTTTGCCCACTGACAAAGAAATGATCAGTCTGTAATTGTAATGGTAGGTGTATTTTAACAGTGAGAGACAGAATAACAACAAAAAATCCAGAAAAACGCATTTCAAAAAAGTTATAAATTGATTTGCAGTTTAATGAATGAAATAAGTATTTGATCCCCTATCAATCAGCAAGATTTCTGGCTCCTAGGTGTCTTTTATACAGGTAAGGAGCTGAGATTAGGAGCACTCTCTTAAAGGGAGTGATCCTAATCTCAGTTTGTTACCTGTATAAAGACACTTGTCCACAGAAGCAAGCAAGCAATCAGATTCCAAACTTTCTACCATGGCCAAGACTAAAGAGCTGTCCAAGGATGTCAGCTATAGTATAGACCAGGGGTCTGCAACCTTAAACACTAAAAGATCCACTTGGACTCATTTCCCACAGAAAACACCAGGAGCCACAAAACCCTTCCTGTGCCTGACTATTTCTTGAGCAGCCCCAAAACTAGCATATGTAGTTGAATTAAACATTCTGTTTTCTTCTGAATCTTTCCTTTTCTTGGATTTATCCATGACTGACCTACCAGGGATTGAAAAACTCAATAAACTGCATGCTGGTGGGTGTCGCACATTGGCGATTGTGATACATATTTTGAATGACAGGGAGCTGCAGCAGACAGATGAAAGAGCCACATGCAGCTCCAGAGCCGCAGTTGCTGACCCCTGGTATAGACCTAGACAAGACTGGAATGGGCTACAAGACTATCG
>JANHFM010001763.1:448407-464864 GCA_032468115.1 Grayia smithii | reverse complement strand
GACTTCAACGCCCAGAATTCTCCATCCAGCTGACTGGAGAATTCTGGGCGTTGAAGTCCACAAGTCTTAAAGCTGCCAAATTTGGAGACCTCTGGTCTACAGACTGCAGACTACTTTCAGGAGTTTTATCATTTTTCACCTTGGAAATAATCTTTTAGTTTTTTGTTTACTTAATGATATGTCATTCTAATAATTGAAAATATATATTTTGATTCATTGTCATTTCAATCAGTTGAATTAGTTTTTTCCAACATGATATGTACCCGAACTGGTACGGTGCAACCACAAACATTATAGGAACGATAGGGACCAACTTATTTGGTAGTTACCGGTACTAGTTTTTGGAAAATAGAATTACTTATAACATATAAATTATTTTAAAATATTTTTTAAAAACAGCTGATTGATTCAGATGTAGGATTTTACATTGAATTTAAACAAGTGACTAAATCCTGTGAGGTACTTATAAATCATATTTTCCTGATGTCTAGTGAGTCATCTTAAATAGACATTCTTTTCATTATTCCTGTTTGTAGCAATTACCATGGAAAATATGTCCTCTTTTAAACATGCTGAAATTCACCAAATTTTTTCCTATGAATTTTTTCAGTTTCAATTTCAATTCAGTTACATCCCTAAAACATTGTCATACTCCTTACAATAGTACAATATCAAACTGTAGGTAAGAAAACCGCCATTTATTCCTCCAGTAATGAACACAAGTTATGAAATAGAAGTAGAATATTTTCAAAGCCTTGACATTACTAACTAACTGAGTTTTGATTAATTTATAATTTTAAGTAATGAACAATAATAGAAGAATTTCTGCTCAATCTTTCTAAAGCTATTTTAAAATCTTGTTCTTAAATAAAAATTATTAATCTTTCCTTCAAACTCTCAAATATCCATGTTTTTAGAGCAAAATAGTTCAACCTATACCTGGTATGTTCAGGACCATGGTTTAATGATGCAAAAATGAACATTGTAGGAGATCTCACTGTATCACACCATGGGACAAATGTTTTCTATTCTCTTTGCCTAGCATTACCACAAATTTATTTATTTTAAAAAAATCTTTCTAATAAAACACAAGGAAGCTAAACGACAAATAATCAAAATGGTATCAAAACATAAAAACAGCAAATAAATTACAATGAACCTTACCTTTGTAGCAGGTAAAAATAAGCAAGAAACAATCAAGAATAATTGGGTATAGTTTTATGAAAAAAAAATACAGCCAGTAGGTATCATTATGAAACATTTGTACACAAACAGGTTTTAATCTGGAAAACTAACCATGATGGGGTCAGGCAGACATTCAGATAGGCACTCTCTTATTTTCATCTGGGTTTGGAATAAAAATTCAGAAGTTGAGTAGGGCACATGAAGGAGAATGTAGAAAGGGAACACATGCTTAAGATTAACTAGATTCTGTTTAGGGCTCTAAGGTTAAAAACACAGATATTAAATCGGTTCCAGAATTTAGTGTATATGACTTCTGCTGAAGCATTTCATTGTTAACATGCCACTACTGTAAGGAATTCTTAAGATGACTGTATGTAGATGCACTTTTCTGGTCTTCCTTTGTCTCATGTATCATTGTAGTAAAGCAGAAAAGAAACTTATAAATATGCGCTAAGTAGCTTTGTACCCACACAGAGCCCAAATACACTGTAGTTTCTTGGTTGAAAGAACACACTTAATTCAGCTACTCCATAAAAGATAATCTCTTTCCAGGGAGGATTAAGGCTCTCAGAATAAGAGCTGTATGAACCATGTAAGGATATACTTACAATTATAAGTAAGACGATAATTACCATGGTAATTTGGTTTCTTCATGGATGAGATTTCTTCAAACAGATTCAGAAATATCTCTTTCCTGCTTCTGCAACCCTCTGCTGCGTTTGACTCACAGACAAAAGCTTCAGATCAATCACTTTGAGGAACTCTATGCTGTTTAGAAGGAAGCTCTTCAGTGCATTCTCTTATTTTTTTTAAAAAAAGCACAACATTTTAATTATTTCATATAAATCAAACACTTGCCTTGGATTGTCCTTTTTCTCTTAGTATGAACGAAATGTCCTACATAACGGTCTCAGAATTAATCTTTTGTTTCAGATTCAGTGCTCTCCTTCATGGTAATTCTGCTATGTATCAGAGTTCTGTTTCCCAGTTACATTATGATCATGCTACTACACATGTTACTGGATTTCCCTGACCTTTGCTTCGTAGGCCTTTTTACCTCTGAATTGGGTTGGTAGAAAACTATACTGGCATGAAATTTGCTGTCACTCTGTTAATCCCTATCCTGCCTAGTGGATTTGGGCCTTGTAGATACAAAGCTGCAATTGCATGACTTCCCTCCAAGGTAATGAGTGACAAAGCGTAACAGATTTTGTACACTTGGAGACTGCCCTTGAATGCTGCAAGAATAAGGAGGAGAATAACGCAATACTGTTATTTATAGTGGTTTTCTATAGATAAGAACAACTTAAGGCTCTCTCATTCATGAGCTGAGAATTAGATGAGGTCAACATCATGGGAAAATGCCCCTTCCCCCTAAATGTCAAAGCATACTTACACCATGGTTCCTAGTGGGGAAAACCTATAGACAAATTACTATGTATATTATTTCACTGGATGCATAATGTAATAAACATGACGGGGCTTTTTAGAATGTTTGTTTTTAAACAGGATATAGTTCTTTTCAAGGACTAGGTATGTCCCTCCAGTGCATTCCTTTCATTAGTAGAATTAGTCAAATAAAAGTTGGAGAAATCAATTATTTTGGCTTCTTGAGATTTTTTAAAAATTTCTTTATAGTTATTTATTATGGTTTTGCACAACTGGGTAAAACTAGATTATTATTTTTTTTACAATTCATAAAATACTTGCAAAATAATTAAGAAAAAAAAATCCAAATGGAGATGCTTACTTTGCTTGTGCCTTTTTTTTTTTTTAAAAAAAACCTCCTTGGAAAAATGCTTAATTAACAATATAGTAATCTGCAACATATCTCACATGTTGCTTTTTCTGCCTCTTACTCCTTTCTTCTAACAGTATAGTGTTCATTTTTTAACAATTTGGTTTTTATAACCGTATCCAATATTATGTGAGCAGAACTTTTGATTGTGCAACAATTCTCTTACCCTCCTTCCTACTGCCTGATTTCATCTGTGGTTCTCAAACATCTGTTCTGAAAAATATCCCAAATAGTTTTGATGGTGGAGTGCATCTTTCACTACATCTAGAAGTAACAGTTTAGATACACATTTTATTTCTACATAGAAACTACAGTACTTTGAAGTCTTGGGCTAAACCAGGAGTTGGCAAGCTTAAGCACTCAAAGAGCCATTTGGACCCGTTTTCCACAGAAAAGAAAACACCGGGAGCCACAAAACCATTCCCATGCCTGACTATTTCCTGAGCGGCCACAAAACTAGCATATGTAGTTGAATTAAATGCTCTGTTTTCTTCTGAAACTTTTCTTTTCTTGGATTTATTTGTGGTTGGCCTGCTGGGAGTAGAAAAGCTCAATAAATTGCATGCCGGTGGGTGTCACACATTGGCTGTTGTGACACATATTTTAAGCGATGGAGCCTTAGCAGAGGGATGAAAGAGCCACATGTGGCTCCAGAGCTGCAGATTGCTGACTCCTGGGCTAAACAATGAAGGAAAATCCTGAATATCACTTCATTCTGCTTAATAGTTAGAGTGTTCTTACCTTTGTTTTTGCATAGAGGCAGAGGAAAACAATCCTATAGGTAAAAGTATTCCAAGCATTTGTCAATAGTATTTTGGCTTTCTTTGGACAGAATTAAAATGTAAAGTAAGGAGCTAATCTGAGAAACAGACATTTAGATTTGCATGAATGGAATAACATAAAAGATCAAATGTGACTGATAAGATAAATGATGGTTGAAATTGTGTCAGTCTGTGGTGTATGATACCATAGACGATGAAGATAAAATGCTGTTTTAGAAGGATTACAAATTATGGTTTTAAAGCTCTCACACATTCATAATGATGTGTATGAATTCACATATGAACCCTATGTATGCCACCTGTATCAAAAAGTGAAAATGCTAAATGGAGCCTTCAAAAAAAATTATGTCAGGTAAAAGAGAACATTTTTTCCTTATCAGTGTATATGGAATAATTTCTGATTACCTCAAAAATTCACTTGGCACAGCTTTATATTCAGCAAATGAATGAAATAATAGAAATATATGTGGATTAGATAAAGATAAGCATTCATAAAGACTGTTGAATTCTAATTGTTAAGCTGATTACTTGGTGATCACATTCAATCAATTTTGATTCAAAATGTGCTAACCAGCACTGGCTACCCAGATTTCTTTAATGTTTCATCTTCCAATATGTTAGACTTTACTTTTTTTTAATTGGTTAGGGGATTATGGAATTCAGTAACAGCTTGGGAAAGGTTGGACAAGACTATGATCCACAATGATTAACAGTGACATAAAACACAACAAAAACAAAATTTAATATTGTTGGGGCATAAAATAATAATAATAGACTCTTTATCTATGATCTCTGATAGATTACTATTTTGGTGTGATAGAGGGGCTCAGTAGCTCCAATGATCTAATCACTGATGGCAACAGGAGGATGATTTCTGATAAAACCCACTCTTGTGGATTAGGTTAAAAAAAAAGGATCATATCTAAAAGCAATCTACAATGGAAAATGGGAGCAGATGAGTCTCTACAAATATGAAGTTAGCCAACCCATCTATGAGAAGGAGCTATAAAAAGGCAATGGCAAACCGATTCTCTATTGTTATCAGGTGATGTGGTTGAAACAAATTGTGTGCTAGTGATGAGATAATCCAGACTGAGGAAAATATTTTCTAGATGTGATGACTCCAGAAATGTAAGAGGGTCCCGTCACTGATACTGATATTAAAACAGGAATCCTTTCTTGTTCACAATTGGAATATGGAAGGTGAACAAAGAAAAATGTGTCACTGTTAAACAGAAATGAAGCACAATACACCTCATGTTTGAGGAATAGATGAATTTAGGTGGTTTAAAACAGATTTTTTAAAATCAGTTTATTACATGTTATACTTTATTGAGAACATGAGGCCATATGAAGGAATGGAGTGGCAATAATACTCAAAAAGGGCATTACTAAGTGCATATCGCTTGACTAAAATCAATGGCAGGGGCATATTTATAAGAATTAATGATATTGAGTTAATATCAGTGGTGCATGTATCTCTTTAAATGAACGGTAAATTGCAAGACACACTAAATGCAATATGAAGGAAAGTTATTATTACTAAGAATGACTGGAATGTAGACGATGGAAAATGGAGAAACCTGGAATTGCAGAAAAGAGTGAAATGACTAACATCAGAGATACCTAACAGAGTTTTGACACAAAGGTGTATATATTACTAAAACATATTTCAAGTATTATAAACATAGATTCTATATATGTATATCATTGGATGCACAACATTGGAATTGAATCAAATATGTAATAGGAAACAGAAAATCAAGAACTGCAATTGAGTCAGCTAGGATCTCTCCATGTGTAGTCTGAAACAGAACTTGAGTTACTGGTATCAAAAATATAGGTTAAAATTAGAGATTTGGTGTGCCAGAAAATTTGATCTGGAGGACAGACAGAATATAAAGATCAATGTAATAAGAGGTTTCAGTTTACTTAGCCTTTGTAAAAGAGAATATGATAAATTAAGGGAAGAAATAAAAGAGATTGTGAAAAGCAAAGTGAAAAAATATGCCCAAAATTTCAGGCCGAAGAGAAATCCAAGTAGCTTTCAAAACAAGCTATTACAGAAAGAAAGACAGAGGATGAATATCTCGGATGATAAGGATATATGAATGTTGAATGCAGACTTCCTTTAAGCAAGAAGGGTAAGAAAAAGACATCTAATCAGAAAGTTGGTAAACTGAAAAACTAGAAAAAAGAAAAAAAATGAGAGAAGGCTTTTTTAAAGAAAATCAAGCAAATACAGAAAAAATTACAGCTAAGTTATAATACTTGAGAATTAGCCTGGAGAATTTCTAATATAGTCCAATGAGGTTAAAGGAAGATGAAAATTTGTATATACTGACACTTTCTGCAAGTTAGGATTATAAAATTACAGAAAGGTTTTCAGAGAGAAAATTTATTCAGGAAAAGACTTTTCTAAAAAGGACTCACTGGAGAAGAGCCTAATGCTTGGAAAGATTGAGGGCAAAAGAAGAAGGGACGACAGAGAACAAGGTGGCTGGATGGAGTCACTGAAGCAGTAGGCGTGAGCTTAAATGGACTCCAGAGGATGGTAGGACAGAAAAACCTGGAGGAACATTGTCCATGGGGTCATGATGGGTCGAACATGACTTTGCAACTAACAACAACAACAGATAAGCAACATGAAGCAACAGAAAAAAGGATTATATTTGGCTTATAGTATCTATGAACACAAGATCAGGGTTAATTAACTTAATAAATGCAGGCAATGTGCAAAGTTATATATAAGAATCTTGCTTTTATAATTTTTATAAGGATGAAACAAGGAAACTGAGCACATGTCTCTGATTGTTTTCTAATCTTTTTCACTTGAAATTTTCAGATTTATGTCATAAAGGCAAGCAATATTTGTAATAGGTTTCATATAAAATGACAAAAGATATATATTCTAATAAATGGTTGGTTATTCAAATGCTGCTTCATTCTTTACTAAACTAAGTCAACATTGTCCATGCACAACATGGAAGTATTAACAGATTTATGGACGTCTCAAGTTTGGCAAAACTACAGGTAGTCCTTGACTTAAGACTACAATTGAGCCCAAAAGTTCTGTTGCTAAGTGAGACATCTGTTAAGTAAATTTTACCCCATTTTATGACTTTTCTTGACACAGTTGTTAAATGAACAACTGCGGTTGTTAATATAGTAACACAGTTGTTAAGTGAATCTGGCTTCCTCATTGACTTTGCTTATCAGAAGTTTGGCAAAGGTGATCAGATGACCCCAGGACACTGGGCAACCATCATAAGTACGAGTCAGTTGCCAAGCGTCTCAATTTTGATCACATGATCATAGGGATGCTGCAATGATCGTAAGTGTGAAAGACAGTGATAAGTCACTTTTTTCAATGCCATTGTAACTTTGGACTGTCACTACTTTTGTAAGTCTAGCACTACCTGTGCCTATTTTTTTTTAAGAAAATGAACAGAGACGATAGAATATTTCAGTGAAAATGGAACACAGCACTGTTATCTTTTAAAAAGGCATTTCCTGGCTAAACTTCAGAGAATATAATTCATGTAGTGACATTTTGCCACAGATTCCACTTATCTGGCTAAGCCATCCAGCTCTATCACATTTGTGAAAGCAATGTCTCTCTGCAGAAGCCAAACTTCAGATGATTCGAGCAGTCTTACCTGAGTGACACTGTGCTCTGCTAAAGAGCTGTCATCCACCTAAAATAGGAAAAGAGATTCAGATAGTTAAGGAAGATAAAGATTAGCCAGGAGAGAGATAAATAGAATGCTGATAGCTAAGTCAAGAAATCCATAAAAATAAATAACGCTTATTTAAAAAGGAGAGTCTTGACTAAATGGATTTGAGGGGGAGAAAAGACACAAAGCCAATATATATTGACAATTCAGCAAACAAATAATGAATTTGAGAAGCAAATTGCTAATGACGCCAAGACAAAGAGATGGTTCTTGATTTAGTCATAGAATTTTTTCCATTTAGAGTTAGTCATACTTAGAGTATATCCATTAAAATCAATGACTTCTGAATTATTAATGATTAACTTATATCCTACTGAGTCCAATGAGTCTAGTCTAAATATGCCTAAATCTGGAGTCAATGTCATAAAATTCTCTTGCAGTATGCAATATAATATCTAACTAGATACCAGTGTCCAGTCAACTTTGGTTGATTTTGAAAAGCTAAGCAGGTGGGATCTGATTAATACTTGTATGGAAGTCCATCAGGAAATGCCACCAGGAAAGATTCAACAGTGTCTGCCTCCATGAAATATGATTGTTTGTGGGAATGTGCCTCAGAGACTTCCAAGTTTTACCTCCAAGTTTTCAGAGATAGAAATTCTGTTCAGAAGGGAAATATCCACCATCAGAAAACATCTTCTGACTCATCCAGAGCTGCTAAGTCATGTTTATTCTAATTCGACATGAGAGGGAATTGAAATTAAGCATGCTAGCAAAGAAACCACAGGTTCTCCAGATTTAATGCTTTCCAAACACAGGGGAGAGATTTGTAAGATACCTATGGGATTTCTCTTTCTCACATGAAAACAAAAACCCCTATATTTATTGTTTGTTGCTGAAGTCACATCAGCAAGCATGCAAATGTATGAGAGATTCAAATAACAAGAGCCTCTGGGGTAAATTCTAGGAAGGTTGTGCTCATATATGAGAAGAAATAAAGATTGTGAAATTGTATGGATAAAGGCTATAAAGATGGACATCTTAAGCAATGATCAATTAGATCAGATGGAATATACCGTAAATGTAACTTATACTAATTGACAATTTGCAAATTAATTATCCAGGGAAAGAGTATCCTGACAAATATTTTTGAAATTCTCAGATGAAACAATTGGGTCATCTAAAACTAATATGCAAAATTAAAGTAAAATATCTTTCAAGACAAATTTGACTCCTGATGACTTCCTATGCATCCTCAACAATTAGAAGAAATGGTTTATTAATATTTTTTTCAATTTTCCCTGTTAATTTTCAAGAACAAAGTAAGCCTGTTATTGTCACAGTAATAATGAAATCACCCTTGGAAAAAGTTTCAACTTACCAGATGAAAAATGGAGCATACTAAACTGAATATCCAACAAATAAATGAATATAACTAATCCAGAATGGATAATTTTAAATCAGATGATTACATGATACATGGTATATTTGATCAAGGTTAGAACAAGATATGTTTGTTATTTCTAGCAAGCTTTTATGTACTTTCTGTTAACACAGAATTGAAAACATAATACTTTGTGGATTTATTTATAGTTAGGATAGGGTATAGAAAAATAAATGTTTGTAACATTAGAGGGGTGAAGAGTCACTAAATTTGTTTATACTTGTGATAAAGATTGAAAGTCTGTTCTTTATGGGCTATATATTACATTATTCAGGTCATGACATATGGCAGTAAGAATGTACAAATGTATAGTTTTTCATTGTGAAGAAGGAAAGGATAAGGAAAGAAAATTGATCATGATGCTCAACAAATAGAGAAAAACAACAAGAAAACCCACAAAAGGTTTTTATTTCTTCAAAAAAAGATCAGAGCAATCAAGACATTTTCCATATAATAGGAGAAAGCTAAAAAAATGGGATTAATAGTACTAATCCATCAATTCCATAAATATTATTATGCATGGGATTACAAAATGAAAGATAAACTAATTTAGGAAATTACTAGAAACAGAGGTCTTAAGGAAAAAAGACCAATAATCAGATAGAAAGGCACCACATTACCCAATGAATTGTTTTAAGCTGCAAGAGAAAAGGCTAAAGAGTTACTATCTAAACAAATGTAGAACAAGATTGTATGGGAGTCCTTGGTGCTCTATGATCTTAGTTGTTTTCTTCAGACGTTTCATTATCCAAATTAGGTAACATCCTAATGAAATACCTGCAACAAAACATCCAAACTCAGATGACCCCTCATTTCAACCATGAACTATAAATTTTCTTTTTTACAAGATTGTGCGGTTTGGAGACTGAAAAGTAATATGTAATAAAGGGCAGTATATGTACTGATTCATAAAGTGCAAAAAATCAGGTTATCAAACATGTGCTAGTTCTTTATACAAGCAAAGTTACTTTGATTTCTTAATATTTCATAATAACCAAGATTTTTTCATTTCTCATTTTTAATTTTCTAATGAGGGCTTCTAAGTATTTGCTTCTTCTAACAAAGTCATACCATTTGGCCATTTGAAATAGTGTTTTAGCCTCTAATTTTAATTCTGGCTGTCAGTTCTTCAAATTCTGATATTTTTATAATATATTTGTTTTTCAAGTGATGCAAATTTAGAGAAAATATTCTTGTCCAGCTTTCCTATTCTGAACTACACTGTCTCTCCTGCCTCAGGCCTGAATGGAACAAATGGAACACTGAATGGGGCACTGAACTCCGGACGGCCCCTGACCTCTGATCCTTCCGTCATGACCTGAAGACGTGGCTTTCCAACAGATTGGCTGACTGGTTTTTCATTTTTCAATTTGTTTTAATTAATTGTAAATTGCAAATTTTAATGTTGAATTTAATTAACTATTTATTGTTCGTTTCTAACGTTGTGAGCCGCCCCGAGTCCTTCGGGAGAAGGGCAGCATATAAATTGAACTAATAAATAATAATAAATTGCTGCAGTCAGCTGACCACCTCCAACTTGCCACCAACGTTGCCTCTACCAACTTATCACTGCCATGTTGCCACAAGGGAACTCCACATGACCAACTCACCAAGGGGACAACTCACCATGGGCAGTCAGAGTGAGAGCTGGACAGGTAGACAAGTGAACAAGTGAGTAGAACACAGAGCAGTGATAGTGGCCATAGGCTTCCCATTTTTCACACACACACACACACACATACACACACACGCTGCTGCTGCTGCCACTGCTGTGCCAAGGTCCAGGCCAAAGAAGCCAGGCACACTGGTGATGATGGAGTGTGTGAACATGGGATGCTCCTGCCACCACTCCTTGCTACCCATACCACCCACCACTGCCACTGTTGCCATTTCTTCAGGCTGGAGCTCAATGTAGTAATGGCAAGGGTTATGAAAATGGGAAGCCCTTGGTGGCTACCACCACTCTGCACTCTGCCCACCCACTCACTTTCCTGCCAGTCCGGCTCTCTCTCCAGCCACCCACAATGAACAGTCCCTATGCCGAGCTGACCATGTGGAATTGTCCTGTGGCGACTTGGGTAGTATTGAGTTGACAGAGGCAACTTGGCAGTGGTGAGCTGGCTGTGCAGAGTTGTCCTAGATCTGTGCCAGGCACTCTAGTTCTTCTTGAAGTAGATCTAATTTCCTAATCACTGCAAAATTTCTTCAGGAGCCATCAGAAATTTTTACATAGCTTTTAATTTTTTTTATGCCTTTGGATAAGTAGTGACTCCTGTTGACTGCCTGGATTAGTCCTTGCAATTTTTTTTGGCAGCAGTCTGGGAGTGGTTTGGCCTTAACTTTTTCCTAGGGCTAAGAGAGAATGACTAGTCCAAGGTTACCAACTGGCCTTACGTCTAAAGAGGAACTAGAATTCATTGTCTCCATTTCTAGCTTGCTGCTTTAAGAACTACACCATATTGGCACTCCACATGCCTATTATCTGTAATATATTTCATATTCTGGCATTATATTAAGTCTTGCTGCGGTCAATAAAATAAAGGCAAACCTCTGTAAATTCTTCTGTTTTCTTCATAGTTTGTCTTACATTAATTATCTGATCTCATATTTTTCTACCTTTTCTTAAACTTGTGTTTTTATTTGACATTTCCGCATACAAGTCACCAAGCCTATCAAATAGATTCCCATAATATATAATAGGCTAGGAATCAATCTGAAATATGTTTTCAATTGGGTTGGAATTTTAAAAAGAACATAGAATATCATCAGAGTTGGAAGGGACCTTGGAGGTCCTCGAGTCCAGGGGTCACCAACCTTTCGGACGTCAGGGATCACCAAATTCATAATTTTAAATCCTGTGAACCACTAATATGAATTAAAAAAGATAAATATTTAGTGCAATATAAAAATGCAAATAATTTTTCTGCAAACCACCAAAATTTTCTTGTGGACCACCAGTGGTCCACAGACCACCAGTTGGTGACCGCTGCTCTAGTCCAATACCCTGCTCAAGCAGGAGACCTTAAACCATTTCAGACAAATAGCTATTCAGTCTCTTCTTAAAAGCCTCCAGTGATAGAGCACCCACAACTTCTGGAGACAAGCAGTTCCACTGGTTAATTGTTCTCACTATCAGGAAATTTCTCCTTAGTTCTAGGTTGCTTCTCTTCTTGGTTAGTTTCCATCCATTGTCTTGCCTTCTGGTGCTTTGGAAAATATGTTCACCTGCTCTTATTTGAACTAGCCTCTCAAATATTAGAACACTGCTATCATATCACCCCTAGTCCTTCTTTTTACTAGACCAGACTTACCCAGTTCAATGTTTTAGCCTCCAGCTCCTTAATCACCTTTGTTGCTCTTTGCATTCCAGAATCTCAACATCTTTTTATATCATAGTAACCAAAACTGGATGCAGTATTTCAAGTGTGGTCTTACCCAAACCTTATAAAATATAACATGTGATTTTGATTCTATCCCTCTGTTAATGCAGTCCAAGATTACATTGGCATTTTTGGCAGCTGCAGCACACTGCCGCCTCAAATGTAAGTATTTATCTACTAGGACTCCAAGATCCCTCTCACAATTATTCAAGTCAAGTTTCACCTAATCTGTACTTGATCCCAGAGCAACTCTGAGGCTTGGTCTGAGATCTCCCCAAGATCAACGTATTTTAAAATTATTTGCTGGACATGTTTCAAATTCTCTCAGATAACAAGAAAAAGCTAGCAACCACCAGCTTTTTATAGAGTAGATCTGCACCAGGACCCATAAATTGGAAACCTACTGTGGGTAGTTTAGTTTGTACCCATTCCTAGTCAATCCTTATATCTACATCAGTGTGAACACGCACATAACTCAGTTTAGCCAGCAAAAATGTAGGTTGATGGATATTTATTAAGTATCAGCAAGCATTAACCGGAGTTAAGTGGCAAAATGGGACAAAAAGCAGGCATAAGCAGCGAGAGGTGAACAAAAGCAAAAGTTTACATGATCTAAGAAATTAAGTACAACAAAAAACATCAAACATTTTTAGAGCCACTGGAAACAATAATTATCATGGACAGTCCAAAGGAAGCCACTTTTCCAATTTTAACCCTTTTATAGACAGTTTCTACTTTGTCTACAATTCTTATATCTCCCATGTTGCTGTTGGGTAATGTAGTTGGGATTAGTTCTTTTCTCTTAAAATTTAAGAACAGTTTGTGCAGACTTTTAAGTTCTCTGCATGCTTGCTCTGCAGCACATATTTAGTCGCTATAGATAACAGGGCTATTTGTGAGAAAAATAAATTCCCAAAGGAATGGGAATATTGATCAAATTAACATCAAATCAAAACATAAAAGATGGTGAAGAATTTATTTTCCTCACATATTAAGTTTGTTTTTAACCCTTATATATACACCACTGCTAAACAGAGATAAAAGAGGGACATCAGGTGATCTTTCCTCTATTCTGCATTTAAAGAAACAGTTTAGCGGACAGTGATGGTGCATTTAAAACCCCACAGAGAAAAGATCCCATTTAATGTGTCTTGTAACACATGAAGTGATCAAAAAGACCAAGACTTTTCTTTCAAAGGCAATAATGCTAATCACTTATAATAACAAACTGAGCAGTTATTCCATACTTTGGGCTTGTGAAGGGCTATATCTCTGGACAATCATAAATTAGGTCCAAGGTAAATATTTCAGCTCAGTCATTCAACATGCCACACTTAACATGCTTAAAGGGAACTGATGTCTTACTTCTGCTTTCCACTTTGGAAGATGTTTCAATATTTGTACAACTTTTCTGACATAATTTCACTGTGATCCGAATTGCTGGTGATATAATCAAAGAGAATGAAGCCATAAGCTGCAGGCTCCAGATTTGTCTGAGATGGAAAGAGTTTTATGAGTAAAGTAAGTTGGAATAAAAGCAAGGATGATGCAAGAATCACCAAAGAGTAAGAAATGCAAAAGAAAATTAGAAAAGTACGGTAGACTCACTCTAAAATTCAGCTTCTGGATGACTTGCTGAGAATCACTTTCCATAATCACACTAGAATTTAAAAAAAGAAAGAAGTTAAACATCTTAGGAAAAAGAATTTTCAGTCTTGTTAATAATGCTAAAAAAATCCTGCAAATGATAATAAGTTACCAGATGTTTCTTGTGTACTCATTAACAGTGATTATCTTGCATAGAAAGAGACATTGTTCCATTGAAGCAGCATTTTCTTCTAATAAAATATTTTGTGTAGGTTGTTAGTGTTAAAATACCATAAGAATTAGTTAGTCAGTGCTGATGCCTGTTATGAGATTTCCTGGTCAGCTTTCAGATATTTATTTTGTGGTTTTAAATTTTTATTCTAAATTTTATTCTGATCTTCCTACCTGTTTTGCAGAAGTGTAAGCATAGTCACTGCCTTTCTGTATGAGATATTCCTCGGTATTTATCTTTATTTCTCCCCCTTTCTTTTCTGATTTCAGTTCAGCAGTCCTGTCTCCTACTCAAGTGAATTTTCCTTTACTTATAAATCTCAGTCTGAGCAATTTATATCCCAGGGTAAATAGTTCTCATCCATAAACCATATTCAGCCTTCAATCTAATTGCATGTAACTTCTTTCACATTCCATTTGAAATGTCCCCTTTTTGCAGATGTACCCACACAACTGAGAAGAATGGGAATATTAAAAAAAGGCTTACCACATCTGCTTCTACCTTGGTTTTGACCTTACTATGGTAGTTACAGCTCTGCCCATCACCAGCATCTCCCACCTTACATTAACACAATGGGCCTGAAATCCTTGTCAGGATATTCTTTTACCTAGAACAAAGACTGCTGAACTCAAGAGAGACTTCTGATTATACATGTAGATATAATCACTCTCTATCTCAAGAAAGCAGGGTCAAGCCCAATTCAGAAGTAAATAAAGACAAATTTTGAAATGTGAATTTAATGCGAATCCCTTATTTCTACTATTCAACTGGCTTTCTTAATGTGACATACATACATAGTATCTCTCAACTACTTTTAATCAGTATGATTTATTTATTTATCAAATTTATAAGCCTTTTTCTTATGGTTTGAAGTGATTCTGAGCAGTTTATGAACCATGGCAATTGTTTTTATATCCTGTTTAAAATGTGAGAGTAATATGATTAGCTAGTTTGCCAAGATTTGCCAAATGTATTTTATAGTTTTTGGCCTCCATGAACCTGTTTTTGGCCTCTGCATGTCCTGTTTTTGGCCCATTCCAGGTGGCGGGGATTGCTGCTGTCACCGCCTATCCCTGCCACCTGGAACAGGCCAAAAATGGGACATGCAGAGGCCAAAAATGGGGAGCATGGAGGCCGAAAATGGAGCGCACGAAAGCAGTGATAGATGGCATCAGCAATGGTGGTGGCAATCCCTGCAGCTGATAGGTGGTATTCTGGGAGGCCAAATCAGCTCCACAAATCAGCTGGTTGTGCTAAATCAGGCTGTGCTGAAGCTGACCAGGCTGCTTGCTGTTTGCTGCAAAGAAGTAAATTGCTGGGAGGCAGAGGCTGAAGGGTGGGGGCTGGCGGATAGGTGGGGCTTCAGCAATGTTCACTGTGTAAGACAGACAGACATTTCCACCCCCTTTTTTGGGAGGAGGGGAAGTGCGTCATACACTGAAAAATACTGTAAAACCAAGATTGTATTTAAAGAAGATCAGGTAGTGTCGGTATGAAATGTGTTTTACTGTAGTTTTTCCCTGTGATTCTTTGCATATAATATTTTCCCTTCCACAGATATCTCACCCTCCATCAACAATCTCATCCACTACAAGGAATACCCCATCCATGTTTTCTACCAGAATTCGCTTCTCCACATTTTTTCTAGATAAAAGAGAAAATGACAGCAATGTTAATTCCAGGATGCATTATCTACATTTGCTTTCCATGATTTCCTGCCCTCTACATTTCCCAGTATTTCTAATGTTATGCCCTCTTACAATGGTTTAAGAGTTAATGCTTTTCCCCCAAGAATTTCTAGGAACTGTAATTTTATAGAGGCTCAGATTGTACAAAAAATCTTTAAAATAAAGAATTCTCAGCACCTTGTCAAAATACAACTTCCAGAATTCATTGGAGGAAACCAGGATAAAAATTATGCGATAGAATTATATAGATTGGTAACATAGATGCTTCCCAAAGGAAAATAGGATTATTTTTAAAAAACCAATGAAAATGGAAGATGTTTCTGGAAATGCTCACTTCTTTCCAAATATACTATCGGTTATAAATCATTGTTTAATTCAGGAGTTAAGTATGGGAATTCCATGGCCTAAGTGATTGCTTAGTTGGGGATATTCTTTTTTACAGCACCTAGTTTAGGTTTGTTGGTTGCCAATGATTTGGACCACAAGGTCTACATTTTGAGAAATTGCAGTAGCAAATAGAGCTTTGATCCCAGTAGATCTCACTTGGAGTATCTAGAGAGTAGAGGTCAAAGACTGGATTCTATTCCCTGGATTTTGATATATGGTACTCTGGTAGAATGCAATCTTTTTTTGCATTTCAATACCCAGGTAATACACTATTCAATCTCTTCTGAAATATGTACT
>JANHFM010001763.1:386279-400772 GCA_032468115.1 Grayia smithii | reverse complement strand
AATTTTATGGTTGGGGGTCACCACAACATGAGGAACTGTATTAAAAGGTCGCGGCATTAGGAAGGTTGAGAACCACTAGTTTAAGATGTTTTGTGCCTCTCTTCTACAAAGTGCCATCTGTAGTACACTGAACAGGATATTTTGTCACTCCATATCTTACTATAGTAGCAGGACATAATTGTCTACATGATGTATACTCTACAATGTCATGACCAAATTTAAAGCCATGTATTTTTCCCTATATTCTAGATTCATGTCCCATTATGTAATATTTGCAAGGAAGACCTTGCCTAGAGGTAAAAAAAAAAAAAGGTCAGGATTATAAATCTAAAATTTTATTAACACAAAAAGACAGGTCATTATGAAGTTAAATCCAAACACTTAAGTTTTAGACAACATTTTCACAGAAGCCTACACATGCTGTATCTTAAAAAAGATTTGTACAATACAATTCTACGTACATACTGCTCTGTGAAGGAGTTGGTGGCTTACTAGGATTTGAGCGAAATCATTGGTAAAATTATGTCCTTTGTAAAAACAGAACTTATTAAATTGAAATTGCTGGCAGGCCAAGACAAAGTAATAATTAATGCCCAAGTCTGACAGAAAGTGTTTAGAGAATATTCTGCAATTTATTTGTGCTGTGGAAAGTTTTTTCTTCTGCTTTCTTCTCGATGTCACTCATTTAGATACTCAAGTTCACATACATATAGGAAAGTTAACAAATAATAATTCTGTGGGAAAAGAAATTAAAAAGATGCATAAAAGAAACTTTATTTAAACAAGGTTTTGCCAGTTCAACTACAGGGTCTAAATTTTCATCTTTAATTTCAGATGCAACAATAATTCTTATATTAGCAGTCTCAATTGTTAATTTTAACATTTAAGACACATTTGCTCCAGCATTTCAAAACTCAGTAATCTTAATTAAGAGTAACTTAATTGCAGTAAGATGCAGGGTTTTTTAAAAAAAAAATGAGACTGGCTATAGAATACTGTGAACCACTTCGTCTCGTCAGTTCGAACATACCTACTTCCCACCCCAACAATACACAAATAATACCCAAAAAAGGAATGAAACCTACACACACATGCTAAAAACGCAGTTAACACTATTTAAAAAAAGGCTGCAAATTTCAGGTGACCTTTAGAGAACGAGCCACCTCCACTTGCTGTTTCGGTTGGTGGCCTTCATTCTTCCAATCAAGGTGACAGATTATGAATATATATGTTATATGAATATATATGTTTTATACATATACATATATATATAAACATAAACACACTGTCATAGGGAGAAATCTTGTCCTGTTTCTACAGAGGGCATCCTCCTCAGCCAAGAGCTTCTTCACTTCTCCCTTATGTTCAAACCCAGAGTCTGGTATTTTAATACAAAAGTCAGCCAAAGGAGGGATGAGGACAGAAGGACAATCAGACTAATTCTTGTCATCCTTCTTATCATCGTCCTCTGAGGGATAAGAGTGCCATGTGAGCCTTTCCTCATAAAATGAAATGACCACTTGTGGACACTTGATGTTAGCTTCCTTGGCAGGAACCAGATCAGCTTCATCTGAGTTTTTCCTATATAATCAAGAAAAAAAGAGTTTAATATATATCGCACAGAATGATATCTATTCGTGTTAAAATTCTTTTTTAAAATATAGATGGTCATTATGCTGTGTCATCTGAATGATAAATTGATGCAATGTATTGTTTAAAGCTGTAACATATCAATGTCAATGTTTTCTGGCAGCTACTACAACCATTTTTATTTTCCTCCCCCTCTAATTTAAAAGATAACTCACTGGATATTTTATAATTGTAGGGATCAATGAGCATCCCATTAAAGTGCAACAATATTATGATATCATACTTCAACCTCTGATGGGCAATATATTTGCAGTTGTAACTATCTTTTTAGACCACAGAAGTAAATTGTAACCCTTGGATTGCAAAAGTAAAGTTTATTTGGACTTTTATTGGTTTATTCAGCATGGCTATCAATGAGAGATGCTAGAAACTATACAAGTGGGTCTTAATTTACGGCCATAATTGAGCCTGGAATTAAAGTTGTTAAATTGTTGAGGTTGTAAGTTGAGATATCATGTGATCGGATTCAAACATATGACTGCCTTTTTAATGGTGGTCATTAAGCAAACACAGTTATTAAGCAGATCCATTTTCCCCAATGGGCAATTTTTCTAGAAACCAAAACTGAATGCCGGACACTGGCAAAATTTTTTGCAAATCATAGTCATGTGACCACAGGATGCTGCAAATGGTTGTAAAGGCAAGGTGCCAAGCACCCAAGATACAATCGCATGACTGCATGCATGTTTCTATTTGTAGCTTTTATAACTCCGGAAACAGGTTTTAAGTAGCTCTGGAAATCCATCTTAACTTCAGACATCAAATGACAGGTCATAAATCAATGACTGTCTGTATAGATAATCCTCAATCTAGGACCACAATTGGGACTGAAATCTTGGTAGTTGAGTTAAGTGAGACATCCATATGATCACTTTGCTCCATGACCACAAACTGGCACTCCCAGTTGTTGCTATTAAGCAATATCCTGGATTGTTAAGTGGACAGTTTTAGATAAGGATCATGGAGGCCTCTGGGGGGAAGGTTTATTGGGGAGAAATCTTTAACTGGGCTGCAGGGATGAAGCTATATTTTTCAAGAGCTACAACCTGTCAAACAAAGATTCCTCCCACTCCCATGGGGGGAGAGATCCTGAGTGAATTTAACGGTTTCTGCAGCCCAATGAAGGAATTCCTCCTAGTGGAAAGAAGGGAGGAGAAATCTTTTGTTGTGCTGCAAATCTCAGCGCCACACATAACTGAGATTTCTATTCCCACAGTAGGCATCTCCTTCAGTCAGCCCTCAGAGACTAGAGTGGGTCCTTTTGGCATCAGCTTGCAACTTTCCCTGTCTCTCTACTGACTTTTTGGGGAAGCCAGCAGCAAATGGCTATCACAAGATTGCAGGATCCTGGGCAACCAGTTTCAAGTGCAAACAGGTTGCCAAGCATCTGGCTTGTGATCGCATGAAGATGAACTGTAATCACGAGGGCAGCATGGTGTTTTACAATGGTCAGAAGTGTTTTGCAGGGCCATAAAGCAACCTTTCTGAGATCAATGTAGTTTTGAAAGTTGTTAAATAATCAATTTTAAGTCAAGGACTACCTGTAATTTAGCAAAATCAGATTTTGAAGGTTTGTAGTTATATGCAAAACATTTCATTCCAGAGACAGAAGCTGACTTTTCTTATTCTTCACAATATCACATTTATCTGACCTGGGATTCCAAGATGTGAATCTTTTGGAACAAGACATATTTCATAATTCACTCATTAAATGTTGTACTGGTTTATACTTGACATTACTAATAAAACAACTGTAATGAAAGATGGCTGGTCTCTAAATTGAGAAATCACGTTTTTTTAAAAAAAATATGTTTTTCTTTCTTAAATGGAAAATCTAAGGTAGATCAGACGATAGTATTGGTAGTGCTAGACTTATGACCATAATTGAACACAACATTTATGGTGGTAAGCAAGACAGTTGTCATATTAGTCATACCCCATTTTTGCCATGGTGGTTAAGCTAATCACTGCAGTTATTAAGTGAATCATGTGGTCATTAAGTGAATCTGGCTTCTCCCATTGACTTTGCTTTGTTGTTAAAAGCCAACTGGGAAGGTCGCAAATGGTGATCACATCACTCCTGATCAATGAAATTGTAATTAATAGATGCTAGTTGCTAAGTCCCAAAATCTTGATTGCGTGACCATAGGGATGTTGCAATGTGAGAATCGATCATAAAAGTGGGAACCAATCATGAGTCACCTTTTTCAATCACTTTGAATGGTCATTAAATGCATGACTGATAGTTGAGGACTACTTGTATGGACACAAAAAAATAGTACCATCCACAGACCATGCACCTTATTTTATGCAAACTAATTCAGGACAGCATATAGAGGCAGATATGTTTATATGCCATTCCAATTATCAACCAACTCAAGAGCTTAGATTCTGCCAGGGGCAAACAAGATTACAATAAAAAACTCAGTAATGTTGTGACAAGTCAAATGGGGGGGAGGAGCAATGGAAAAGACCTGCCTCTGAGAGCATTAGTCATAGTAAATGACATTTTTCTTAAAAAAGAGGAAATCCAGAAGGAAGCCTATCTTCCTGATCTAACTGGGCAGGTGGAAACCATTAGGAACAGATATGTACAAGGTGACAATTATCACCTTGAAACCAACTGGTAGCTAGTACAGATGGTGGTGGTTACATGGGCATGCTACAATACTTGAACTGCTTCTTTTTGGATCAGATAAACTGCCTTTTCAAAGGCAGTCCAGATGGAAGTGCATGGCAGTAATCCAAAAAGTGGGGACTAATTTTGGTAAAGTGAGTATGGACATATCCAGAACCAGAGAGGGAATCAGATTTCTTCCAAACTCATAGCCACTGTCTTGCTGGGATTTAGCTTTTAGCTTTAATTTATTCTTCCTGATCTAGCAGTTTGACATTATGTCATAGTATTTCCTCAACATTTATACGTCATATTTCTATTTGAAGATGTGCAATGAGAGCTTCAAAAATTGAAGAACAAATTTACCATTTCATTAGGAACATGAGCTCCCCACTGGAATCTGTGGCACCAATAATCCGTTCTGGCTCAAACCCTCTTGCAAACCCTCGAGGCTTTTCAGCCTAAACAGCGAAATAAAAATGTTAATATTGCTGCTTTTAGAGTTTAGCACAAACCGATCAAACACTAAATTTAATATGGACCCATCAGATAACACAAAACATTACTTCTAGAAAATGGCTTCTGCTATAATCTAGAAATGAGGGAATCCTAAATAAAGAACATCATACATATACAATTAAACTATGGAATTTATATTGCTCAAAACTGTTTGATTTCATGAACCCTAATCTTATGTAATTTTAAGGACAGACCTTTTAAAAAATTAAATAAAGTTGAGCTATTATTTTTGTGAACTGATCTCTTCCTTAATGGCAGCTACCAGAAATCATGCATTCCTTGAAATTCTAGTCACTAATGAAACAATGGGCTATAGATAAATATTAATGGGATAAAAACTCTACATTATATTGCAATTAAAGTTTTACAGCTATAAATTGGGAGTTTAGCTACACTGGAAGTTTTTGGAACCAAAAACAGAACAGAATAAAAACCTACATCTTCCTGGCTGGCGGGCACAGATTCAATAGCATGAATCTGCAAAAGATGACTGATCTCCGCCTCCAACAGGGAGCGCTTTACTGCATCCCGTGGAATGGGGACCGAAATAAAACGGCTTGGGGGTGTAGCACTAAACTCTAAGGTGAGCCCGAGCCTCACTATCTGCAGAGCCCAAGCATCTAAGGAAGTCTTCTGCCACTGGCGAGCGAAGTACTTTAAACGGCCGCCAATGGGAACCTCGGCCTGAGATGAATGGGAAAAAATCTAACATACAGAAAAAAGCACAAAAGGATGTAAAAACTGAAATAAAAATGCTAAGTACCTAAGAAAATGTTAAACAAGATAAAGCAATAATTCTGGGGGAATGAATAAAGTTCTTCAAAATTACATGCAGCGAAACAATTATTTTAAAATATTTATGCATCTCAAAGATGTATACTGTATACCTGTAAACTATAATTATGCCCCTCTGTTTAAAAAGTCTCTCTCTCTTTTTTCTCTTTAACTATAAAGACATAAGTAATCTTGAGTGGATCACATGTTGAAGGAATCTGCCTTACCTCTTCTCTTTTTTTCTTTGGTCTGCTTTCTTCCCCCCTATCCTCAGAATCTGACTCAGCCTTGCGCTTGCTTCCCTCTGACTTGTCAGTTTCATGGGCTGTTTTCTGGGATTGCAGGAATTCTGCAATTAGGTCAGGGCAATCGAGATTCTCCTCTGGCTCCCATGTATTATCTTCACTGCAATGCAGCCAAAATACCAAAGTTTGTAACTATCATTTTTATATTTCTATCATATATACTCAGAAAAAGATACCTGACTGATTATGAGACCTGAAAATTCTTAGCATAACTTATGAGTAACTTTCTATAAATGGAAAAGTATTAAATCTATAGAATTTGCACAAGCCTTTTATTTGAAATCTGTCATAATTGCTGACATTTTTATGAGTACATAAAAAAACTTTCCCTATACATAAACAAGTTACAAAACCTGAGAATATGACTTAATTTGAACTAAAGCAGAAGGAATGTTATACGATATACATAGGATATCTAGTGACAAACGGAACCAAATTACCAGGATTTCAGTGGTTTTGTTATTCTGTGTGAGTCTTGATTTTATGAAGTGAGAATTAAAATACGGATTATGGGGAGGGGGGGGATAGCAAGCTCAAACTTTTGTGCATTAACTAATGCAGAACAGTTTTTCATTTTCTTCCTTACTAATAAATATATAGTTCAGGTAAGGCTCTTGGAGTGCAAGCAGTTTTGGATAGTCCATGTATTCAAGTGCCCCTCAGAGAAGGCATAATGTATGGCAGTAAATACATGCCTGGAAAAACATATATAAACATCTGCATATGTCACCAACCTTAAAATGTAAGCAAAGAACTGTTCAAATCAGAAAGTACTTTTTGGGAAAAAACAATCTATATCTGATTTTTAAATACACTGTTATCCTGCAGGTACATATAGTTCATATTACCACATCTTTTCCTAAAGTGTCACATTTGCCTGAAGTCTGCCAAAAGGTACAACTAAGATAACATAAACAAATATAAAATGCTTAAAAAAACAGTGGGGCAGGTTTTGAAGCTCAATCTACCAGCTGAAGTACCATACTTTTCGAAGTATAAGACATACTCCACCTGCCCCCAAAAGTGGGTGAAAATTGCAGTTCGTCTTATACACTGAATGTTGTTGAAGCCCTCCCCACCTGCTGGCCCCCAATCTTCAGCCGTTTTCGGCTTCTGCATGTTGCGTTTTCGGCCTCCGCATGCCATTTTACACCCGTTCCAGGCTGCAGGGATTGCCATAGCACATTGCCGCCTCCACATGTCATGCTTTTGGCCTCCGCACGACCCGTTTTTGACTTCCATGCATTGCATTTTCAGCTGATTCCAGGCAGTGGGGATTGCTACCACTGCCAATCCCCACTGCCTGGAACCGGCAAAAAATGCAATGCGCTGAGGCCAAAAACACAATGCGCAGAGGTGATAGGCGGCAATGTGCTATGGTGATCCCTGCAGCCTGGAACAGGTCTAAAATGAAGCGCGCGAAGGCCAGAAACACGATACACGGAGGCCAAAAATGTAATGGGCGGAGGCGGCAATGGGCTCTGGTGATCTCCACAACTTGGACAGTTGATTGGCGGTATTCTGGGAGGCCAATCCAACTGCCATTCAGTTGTTCGTGCTAAATCCGGCTGCAATAACGTGCTGAAGCTGACCAGGCTGTTTGCTGCAAGGATGCTAGCCAGATGAATACCGATGGATGCAGGTAGGTAGAATTTTTTTTCGTGTTTTCCTCCTCAAAAACTAATGTGCATCTTATACTCTGAGAATATGATACATTACCACAAATGGTACATTTTTTAAAAGTTAAACTGGATTAGAAATAAGCAGTATGGAATATTAACACAAGGTCTGAAAAACCGAAGTCAGCTGATCTTTCCTTCCAATAGAAATACAAAATAAAGGAAAGTAGCCTTACTCTGAAAAGCCTTTCCACTTGAGCAGGTATTCCACTTTGCCTTTCACTACCCGCCTGTCAAGAACTTTCTCCACCACATATTCCTCCTCTTCCTCTTCCAAGACTTCCTCCACTTTCTTCTTGTTTTGCTTTTTTCCCATTGTGCTCGCCAGCTTTGCAGTTTAAAGGAGGCTGTTGCAGAAAATGAAAGAAACATCAGGAATGAAAATGCTGATTGGAAATCTTTTGGAACTACATCAGCAATACTAAATAATGCTATAGAGGATACAGTGCATATAATATTTGATTGTAGCTTGTACGAGGAAGTAAGGAAAAAATATCTGGCCCCAATCGTAAATAAACTTGCCCACTGGGATGTAAGGCATAAGGTAACATTCCTATTGAAGGCAGACTCTCCTTCCCTGATAAGGGCAGTCACTGGCTATCTTAAAAGGATGACAGTAATGAGCCAGTAATATTGAAAAGAATTTTATCGACTGTAAGAAAGACGAGCTGAACTACAAAGGAGCAATGTTGTTTTGTATTTTAGTCTTTGTAAATGTAGTTAGTGAACACTGATATTGCCAAAATTTTAATGTTATATATATTTTTAGATTGTCATTTCTGTAACCGTAAGGTTTTTTTTTAACGATGTGATTTTTGAAAAGGCCTTTAGGCTATTCAATAAACAAACAAACAAACTAAATAGAAGTTGCTATATTCTTTTCTACACAGTGTTCAACCATAATACAATGGAAAAATTAAACCCAAAGATGCTTACATGGATAGAAATACAATCACAAGAACACACATGAAATATGTCCTAACAATATCTATGGTCTACAAATATCCACATAATAGCAATAGCAGCTAAACTCATATATGATCCTATAGTCTTTACAGAACTCTCTGGGCAATTTACAATGTCAGCATATTACCCCCAACATTCTGGGCCCTTATTTTACCAACCTTGGAAGGATGAAAAGCTGAATTAATCTTGAGCCCTTCAGGATCAAACTCCAGGCTATGGGCAGAGTTAGCCTGCAATACAGGATTCTGACCACTAGGACATAAACCCAACCCTTGCTGAATGACATTCATACCATTATCTGTGATGATTCAATTCAACAGCATAGTCTTTTTAATTAATAGAACATACAGATCAACTCTGGGATCTGATTCTACCAGAATGGCACAGGGAACCTAAGACAGCAGTTACAGAAAGGCGACTATAATGAGTTCAATGCAACTTAATTTTTATTCGAAGAACAGAATACACTGCAGGAAACAGAGCATTATGTTTCAACTTTAAATTTCTCAGAATGAATCTTTATGTTCAAAGCAAGAAATATTAGCCATCACATTCTCTTTTGCTACTCTCAGAAAAACTAACAGGTTCTCTACATATGATAGAATGATAGTTTGATAAGAACAGAGGAAGATAGCATTATCAAGTAATAGGAACAGCATAAGTGCATCCAGCAAGCAAGCTAGATTAAACAGCTTGTCTCCTGGAAATGAAGAATTAGAGTCTACTGGAAAAAGAAAAGGCCTCCTGCAGGCAAAGCATGTCACAGCAGGAGGATACACTTGTCTCAGTTGGGGTCTGATAAAAACAGACAAAAGCACAGCTAGGATTTAGAAAAGGGTCTAGTTTGTAATGAAGAATGGTTGGTTAGGGAGATGCCTATGAACAGGGGCTGAGAAGGAAGGGAAATTTCTAAACACATTTTACTAAGCTTAAACTGGCTTCCAAATGGTGGGAGCTCTAGTTTGAGCTGTTCTTAGTATGGGTTCTTAACATTCTTAGCACATCAACAAATCTTTTTTCTGTCTGTACTCCCTTTTCTTTGTATGACTTGGTCTTTTCAATTTGTAAGCTTGAAGCCAGTGTCTTTTTTTTTAAAGTATGCAGTTCCTTTCATGCATTTCTATTTGAAAAACAGAATAAAATACACATGATTAAAATAAGTAAATTATGGAGCTACATAAAAACTACCGTATTTTTCAGACTATAAGACGCACTGAGCTTTTGGGGAGAACAAGGAAAAAAAATCTGCCTCTGCCTCCCAGCAATTTGCCTCCTTGCAACAAACAGCAAACAGCCTGGTCAGCTTCAACACAGCCTGATTTAGTGCAAGCAGCTGATTGGCGATTGGATAGGCCTCCCGGAATACAGCCTATCAGCTGTTCCAGGCTACGGGGATTGCCGCACAGGCAGAGGGGATTCCTGCTGTCTATCCCCGCAGCCTAGAGCAGCTGATAGGCGGTATTCTGGGAGGCAGATCCAACCACCAATCAGCTGCTCGTGCCAAATCAGGCTGTGTTGAAGTTGACCAGGTTGTTTGCTGCAAGGAGGGAAAGACACTGAAGGATGGGGGCTGGCAGGTGGTGGGGCTTCAGCAGCATGACAGAATTAACTTTCTACAGGTTTAACCAAGAGAATCTGAATTTCCTTGCTTATTTCTATTTCTAGCATATACATATTCCCCTCAAACAGGAAAGGGAAGAACATACAATTTTATAGATTTTAATGGTCTTATATAATATCAAAACTCAGAATAGTCCAAAGTCATGAGATGGATATCCTAGAAAACAATTAAGTTCTTGGAAAAAAAGATATATCTTAACTGAAATACAGGGAACAGAAGGCAAGCATTTGATTGATCCCCCCACTTCAAATACTGTACACTGAATCAAATCTGAAACTCTATGCTCTACATTAATTTTAATAATCAAGAATTTGCACAAGAGATTTAAGTATTATTTGTCTTTTCCAGCAAGTATATATTCCTTATTGACTTTAAGCATTAATATTTTTTAAAATGGAATTCTATGAAATTCTTAACTCTCAGACTTAACTCTCAGAATCCATGAAATTGGACTCAGGAAGGGACCAAATTAGCAGGTTTATGTTCCACCAGTACAATAATGTCTCTAGACTGCCTGACCTCTCTTATGAACTAGATACGGTTCCATGAAATTCAAGGACAGTCAAGTTTATCTCTTGAAGCTGCGCAAGGACTCAAGGCTAGTTCCCTGCTTATCACCGCTCCCTGCCTGGCTTGAAGTTCATCTTTGAAATGTGATTGTTCTAATGTGATTGCGCTTTCAAGGACTCTATGTTGTATTTTATAAAAAAATTATCTTTCTTCAGTGATATGTCCTTTCAATCAAAAATGCTGTTAACCAGAAGGAGCTTAGTGTGTGCAGAAAGAAAAGTGTAGACATATTTTTCCTTACTTAGCTTCTCTTTCCTCATCTGCTTCCTCCAGATTCTTGAATGAGGAAGAAAAGCTCAAGGAGAGGATTCAATTACATTTTCCTCTCCTTAACCTCCTGCTTCAAAATGCCTGCTTTATAACAAAAATGCAGCAGAATAGCTTTACCATAGGGTAAGTATGTTTTCAAAACTTCCTCCTCCCAATATATTTCATCTTAGTGTTACAAAAACAGCATTTTAGTTATTTTCCTTTTTGGCTTCAACTATATCCTTTTATTATGAAAGTATCCTTTCTACATGTTTTACTATTTCTCTTCTCCTTTATATCCATTTGCTATCCTACAATTCTCTAATAAATTAATTTCTCCACCACCAAAGCCATATATTTCAAAATGCATTGAAGTTATTTGAGCAATATATATAACTGAAAAAACAATTAGTTTCCTTATTCATATACAGGTAGACCTTGACTTATGACAATTGAGCCCAAAAATTCTGTTGCTAAGTGAGTTCTGTTCCATTTTATGATCTTTCTTGCCACAGTTAAGTGAAACACTGCAGTTGTTAAGTTAGTTACAGAGCTGTAAAGTGAGTTTGACTTCCATATTGACTTTGCTTGTCGGAAGTCCGCAAAAGGTGACATGATCCTGGCACATGGCAACTGTCATAAATATGAACCAGTTGCCAAGCACCTGAATTTTGATCACATGACCAAGGAGATGCTGCAACGGTTGTATGTGTGAAAAACAGTCATAAGTTACTCTTTTCAATGCCACTGCAACTGTGAATGGTCACTAAGAAAATGGCTGCAAGCCGAGGACTACCTGTAATAGAAACTGAACAAAAACAAAAATGTATAGTTCAAGTAGGCAGTATTTCAGACATCAAGACAATCGAAGTAAGTATGTAAATAACTATAAAAATGGAAAATCAAGTCAAATATTTGCAACTTATTTTCAAAATAATTAATGCTGTAACAACGGGTTATAACAATACAACACAAGCTTAGGGCTTCATATAATTGTGCAACATAGCTCATTTAATTTTATTGGGGGGGAGCCCTACAAATTGTTTAGTAATTTCACTTTCATGACCCTACATTGCACCACAATTAAATTCCCATTAGATACTTAATACAAACATATTTTCATTTAATTACTATCCTACAAATTTCCTTTTCACCAATCTCAAAAATACTGCCAGGTATATCGAGACCTGGTTATAGTATCTGGGCAGTTAAGTAGAAAAGTGAAGAGGAAATGGGCATCATATTTATAGTTAATATAATAATGAAGTCATTTTCAATTAGTAATAGTTTCTAAGCATAAAATGCATTAAATACTGCATATTGATAATAGGTTACTAGTTCTTGGTCCATACAATTAAGCCATAAACAATTATATGGGATAATGAGTGATCTGTTTTCTTGCTTGCTTTTTGCAGAGAAAAGTGCAGTAATCTTTCATAAGTATATCAGTTCTAATGGACTATGTATATATTAACCTAAGTTTTCATTTGAAACCTGGCTATGGTAAGAGGAAAAAATGATTAATTCATAACAAAGCAAGAAATAAAACTAATAAATTGGATTAAACTTCTGCAGATGGACAAGAGTTCAAGTGAGGTATTTATAGAATTCCTGGGTATCTGGAATGTGAATATCACTTTTTCTCTGGTAGTTCAAATTGATACACATAATACAGATAGTGCTCGACTATTTGATTTAATGATTGTTTGAAGTTACAATGGCACTGCAAATGGTGATTTATGACAAGTTTACACTTACAACCATTGGAGCATCCCATCGTCACATAATCAAAACTCAGGCACTGGATAACACAGATAGTACTTACAACCAAGGACTATGACTTAGCAACTACAGTCAGCCAATCACACAACCTGAAATCAGACCAGGACTCAGAAAGAAATTTAAAGGGCAGTGCTTTCCCAGACAAGCACAATCCAAAGCACACTGAAGCTGTCTCCTCAAATGGGGACTAAACGTTTGCAACCAAATCGTCAAGCTTGGAGCTCAAACCAACAACTTAACTGGATAACTGCCATATATTAAGATAGTTGCATTGCCCCTGGGTCATGTAATCACCATTTGTAATTTTCCCAACTTGTTTCCAACAAGCAAATTCCATGGGGGAAGCCAGTTTCACGTAATCATCTGATTTACTTAATAACTCATAATTTACTTACAGCTTAACAACTGTAGCAAAAAAGGTTATAAAATGGAACACCACTCACTTATGATAATTGCCTTGCTAGCAATGGAAATGTTGGGCTCAATTGTGGTCCTAAGTTGAGAACTACCTGTACGCTCACCCCGTTTTATTTTCACATTCTGATCAAGGTCAGTAACTATCTACCCAATGAATGTAGACTTGAACCTGGGTCTCTCTGGTTCTTGTCCAACCCTCTTAACCATAACACATTATATTCAAGTTCATACTGTTACATTTGCAATTTAGTGTTTCATGGTTTATTATACTGTAAACTAACCTTGTGAACATGAATTAGTACTTGAAATCCCAGGAGCAAGTACTTACTATCAGGAGCAGCAAAATGATTGAGTGTTCAATGAAGGGCTCCTGAAACAATTGAGCAGGGTTGCAGATACTGCTCTTATCAGCATCACTGACAGTGTCTGTTTAACTCTTTGGATCTGCATACCTAGGTGCATTAAACATATATCAATGTGGTAAACGAATAGAGTATTAAACCTGAACTGGGGAAACCTAGGCTCAAGTCAGGTAAGAATATTACAAGTTACCTTAGACTGGTTAATATGATTAATGATTGCCTGATCTAACTGTATTGATGATAAAGTATGATAAAACCAAACTCCTAACAAAAATGTAATTAAAAAAATACAAGTTAGTATTTTCCAACATAACCTATCACAAACACTTAATATATCCTAACACTTAATATATCCTAAGTGTAGCTCCATAAATGTATTTTTAATAATATTTCACAATCACAAATAAACTTCACATCAATTTTTTAAGGCATAGACTTGGAGGTTTATTTTCACCAATTCTTTCAAAATCTACTGATTTCTTGCTAACCAGCAATAAGTGGCTTGACTATGCTCCAAATAACATCATATATTCATTGAACAGATTCTTCTCACTATCAGTAGCTTTTGGGGTTTTAGTCTGGGGCTATGCAAGTCTCCAGTCTACATGTTGTCTACAGAAAAATGAAACGAAATGTCTTATTAATCTCCCACCAATCTTAAGAGCAAAAAATCCAAAGGATACAAATCTACTCCATCCCTGCTCATGTTTCTCTCCAATAGAAGAAAAAAAAAAAAAAAGCCTCCAAGAACCTCCTAATTTTTTTTTGGGGGGGGGGAGCATCTTTCTCAGTCAGAAAGACTGGATTCTCCACCACCACCCCTCCTCCTCCTATCAGGTGTGTTATCTATTTTGAACCCAACATTTTCATCCTCCCTCCCCCCCCACACTACATTCCCTAATCCCTTTACATAACCCCCTCCATTTCACCGATATGAAGCGCACATATTTAGCATTTCCAATTACACATTCAATGTTTTGTT
>JANHFM010001763.1:373247-386179 GCA_032468115.1 Grayia smithii | reverse complement strand
CAAGGTTGAGAAACACTGGTTTAGAGAGTTTATGATGGAAATTGATTCGGGTAATGGAGTTTGGGGTTCTTAAACTTTTTTGTGTCATGAGCCTTTTTCAGACTTTGGTGACATACATGGAAACCTTTTTTGTAAAATATACCTAAGCACATAAAATAAAATATCAAGAAATAAATTGTGCCACTAAGGAAGCTAAGTGTTCAAGTACCATTACTGAAGCATTAAAAATAGCAAATACATAATATAGTAATATTCAACTAAATCAATTACAAGGTAGTAGATTATATAATTTTAGATAGCAAGATGTATTGAAGTTAGATATTTTTGGAGACTCAAGTCCATACATTATTTTGTTGCCTGCTTAAACGTTTGAATGAAAAGGTAAATTTCAGGGAGCGGGTACAGAAAATAAACTTGTGTAATTTCCCCCACCCCATCCAGATTCATGGCCTCTGTAAAAGGGTTGGTGGACCTCAAGTAATAACTCCTTCTTTAAGCCAAGCCCACATTTTTAGGCCAGTGGAAGTACTTGAAGCTTTGAGTGCATGTCAGGGACATACTCAGAAAGGTTGTTGTGGTTCACATTTGGCTAAAGAGAAAATACCTGTTTTTCAGAAGGCAAAACTGGTGAGGTTGCTTTCCACCAGCCATTCTTCTCTCTCAAGTTTCTCTCTATTACTTTAGCCTACCCTGTTTGCTTATTTGTTTTCGATACTCTCATTCAAGCAAAGAACCGTGCAGTGCTGGGCTTCCCCCCATCTCTCTCTCTCTCTCTCTTTTTTAATTTTATAAACAATTTTCTGAGATCTATGTGGGAGTGCAATGCATGGTTGGAAACAAATTATGTTTGAGGCTGGTGCACTGCTTTGCACCCAATTTATATAGTTTAATTAAAATAGCATAAAAAATAATATTGGCTGAGGCAAGGAGATATGCAGGTGCAAAGAAACCAGTCTACAGGCAGATTAGCACTGACAGTTTAAGCTGCCTTTTCAAACTGGTACTTTACATGTGGATTTCTACTTCTCTAATTCCCAGCCAGGAAAGGCCAACAGGCTGCTAGCTGATAATTAGGAGAACTGGAAGTCCAGCACATCAGAAGGGAAAAGGTTGTGAAAAGCCTGGTTTAAGTTCATATCTGCAGCTTGGGGATTAAATCTTCATGTCTCTCCCTCATTCTTTTTTTTTGGTGAACTCATGTTCCCCATAATATCATTTCTGTCAGCATTGTCTTTATTGGCAGAAAACACTTGAAAATAAAATTGGTCAGTTTGTCCTACTTAACAGTCCAATTGGGAGATTAGATGGCATAATAATGAAGTATTTTGCAAGTCAATTGAAGGGCAGAACAACCTAATTTGCACTTAACTGAGGGTACAGGAAGAATAAAAATCCTTCTTAGTTAACCTTAAAAGCTATTTACTGGCTTTAAAGTATTGTGTGTTTTGTCTATTTAAATCTAGCATACCATTTTCTGATCTGGGGAATTCTAAAGAATTGAGACTCTTGAGAAAGTTAACACCAGAAGTTCTGTTCTGCATAGCTATAGTGACTTGGATAATGGAGAACACCACACTGAGGAACATACAATGCAGTGTTTCTCAACCTCAACAACTTTTAAGATGTGTGAACTTCAACTTCAGAATTCTAGGAGTTGAAGTTTATGTATTTTAAAGTTGTTAAGTTTGAAAAACATTTAATATAGTGATTCTTTCTGATTCAAGAGTACGCAAATGGATGCCTTCACTATATGTAGAAAAATTACAATGTTTATTGGCATTGATTGGAATGGCTATGGGTGGTTGGAAGAAATGTCCATCTGGGTTCAGTTCCAAGTGGGAAGAAAGATACTGGAAACATGGAGGCTGTTTGGAAAGATGGTTTAATGGTGGACAGGACTATAAAGTTTGAGGTCCTGGGCAATTGAGCACATGGGAAAGAGAGAGGCAGGGAGGGAGGGAGGAAGAGAGAGAGAGAGGGAGGGAGAGGAGAGGGAGGGGGGGAGAGAGATTGATTGATTTATACCCTCTCTTGGAACCCGCCTTGGAGCTTCTTGTTCCTGTGTAAGCAATGCATTCTGATTGGTTGTCAGACTCCCATGGTGCCATGCAGGGGTAACTTTGTAGGTTGTCTTGAGTCCTAGACTTGGTTGAATCTTGCTGGGTGATGTAATGAAGGGCTTTGGGCAATTCCTATTATGGCTTAATAGCTTTGCCCTGGTTTGGATCTTGAAGTGAGGGCTAATCCTATCATGTGCTGAGGGTGAAGATCTTTTGTTTTGTAGATAAGCTGGCCCAGCCTGTTGTCTAATAAATCTAATAGCATTGGGGTTTATTATATTATATCTTTCAGGCTCACCGGGAAACAGATTCCGAATGCTGCTACTTCCACCATGTAGGATATTGACCAGAAGGAAGCAATTTTTACCTGCTGCAGCACTCTTGTAGTATGCTTTTCTCACTATTCTTGTAGATGAACAGCTTAAAACTATATGTGGTTGCCATTGAATTTCAATAGAAAGAAGGAGGGTTAGCACCAACAATGCATGTATGTTGTACATCCAAGGATTAAAACAGAATCCGAATATGTTAGAAAGTAGGCAAGGACACTGCTAATTGAGATGAAGACTTAACAGTAATTTTCTGGGACTTTATGTTGAGAATCCCAAGGCAAGGATGCTATGGATAATGCAATGAAGCCAAGTATAGGACGATTTAAGATTAACATGGGCATGCATAGTTTTTTTCAATTTTTCTCAATGGGATGCTTATGATTTTCTCTTTACTTTTTTTTTTGAGTCATAAAGTCATGAATCATTGGCTCTACTACCTGTCCATCTCATTCCTTGTTCCCTTAAATGCCAGAATTCAAGTTAAAGCAAATTCTGTTAAGCTTAATTTAGCCAATTTTATGTTTGTGTGGCTGAATAAATGAGGATTAGGATTTGTGTGAACTCCTGCGATCTTTTGAATCAGATGCAAAAAAATATATGGAATACAGGTTGGCACTTGCTTGCATTGGAAAATGTCTCCTTAACAAACTCCCCTTGTATTTGTCAAGCTAGAACAAGTGCTTGCATTCTTCTTGGTCTCTACAAATGAAAGCATTAAGATGTTGAGACTGAATCTGTTTCTTGAGAACTACTGGGTTTATGGAGGATGCACAAGTTAGTTTTGGAATCTGTCAAATTCTGTTGTGAAAAAAATCTTGGTCTTGCAAGGTTGAATTAAACTATTCAACAATTGAATTGAAACAATTCTTTTGTATTAGTAAGACATTGTATGTTATTCCAATAGCTTTGTTTCCTCTCTCTTCCACCCCACCCCAACCCCCCTCCTCTCTTCCCATTTAGTTTGAAATACACCAGGTTTATCTCTTTGCTTATCTTCCTAACTTAATCTGTTCTTTAGTGCTCTATTGTCTTCCAAAGTAGCAAAAAATTAGATGCAGACACTGCTGTCTGGCTTTCCAGTTAGTATTAAAAAGAAAGAAATTTAGGAAAGTGGAGTGAATATAGAAAAAAGATTATTTTAGAACATAAGAGGAAGATTGTGCTCCTCTGGATATTTGTGATTGCAGTTTTCACTACACCCAGTCAGGTTGGCCAATGGTAAAGAATTCTGGGAGTTGTTACTCAACAACCTCTGAATTGGCACAAGTTTTCTGTGCCTGGTTCATAACTGGCCAGGCAGTTTTCTTCTGACCTGCCAAAAGAAATTTATATGCATTAAACCCAAGTATGGCCCATTCACTCAATCGATTGAAGATCTGAGGGCACTTGCCACCCATGAATGGATTGCTGATAGACTTTCTAGGGTCAGTTATAATGAAATATGGAACTCATTTGTACAAAATACAGTAAGTTAGAAAATGATGGTTATACAACGGTATTAAAAATTTATGTGTGCTTGAATAATAGTTACATTAAATAAGTATATATAAAATTGTATTTTTTTTTCATATTAGGCACATTTGTATAGTTGTGTAAGTATTTGCATTGTAACTATCTGTGTTTTTCTCTTTTTTTTTAAACAGTAAAAATTAAATTAAAAAAAAGCCCAAAGTGAAATTCCCTTGTTCCTTGTTTCAGTAAAAGCAGGTAAGCTAACACTTTAGTGGACAGCTTTGGAATATGACCTGAATATAGCTTTGTTCTTCTGTTCTAGAAACTAACGTTTATCTGAAATATTCCATTTACTCTCCATTACTTGATCTCCAGAGCAGGATCTGATTTTATTTAGTAAATAGGTGGATGAAATGCAGATAGTTCATGGATAATTAATGCTCTGGTATTAATTGTATATCCTTTCTTCCCCCCCACCCACAGATGTTTCTCTCTAAGTTGTGAAAGTAATATGTTCGAATATCAAGAACAAGAGGTAAGACTATTGGCATTAGCAGACATGACCATATGAACTATTTTCTATTTCACCCATTCTGAAAATATCTGCAGTCAGCCTCCAAGAAGGAAAATAGTTTTTAACTGCCTCTGGGTTTGACTGAATATGGTAAAATAATAGAGGCTAAAGCAATATTGGCAAAGGTTACTCCAAAATATGAGGACACTTTATTTCCAAGCATTGTTTCCTACTTTATATTCATGCTTAAAGCAAGTAATCTGGAATAAGAAAACATCTGTGCAGAGCCATAGAAAAGTTTCAGGATCTATAGCTTAAGTCAGAATCTATAAAAGCTCCTCCCACCTACACCTACACCTACATATATGTGCACTGATTTATATGGTAGCAGAAAGCTGAATCATGCAAAAGCCCCTGGAGAAAAAGTACCTAAATATACAAGAGAGCATGGTGAGATATTTTGAATAAGACATGTTGTTTAGCCTATCTGCCATCCTCATAGCATGTATTTATAGGTCTCTGGCTGTCTTTTTACCACAGACATGAGAACAGAAACTTACACAATGATTTCTCTCAGGTGCCCACAGCTCAGCTTCACTCTATGTTTTGAATATTCAAAATAAATTGAACAAACTGTGCCTGTGTACATTAGCCAAGCTTTCCTTACCCACTCATCCTTTATATGTGCTTGACTTGCAAATTTCAGAAGGTGGCTGAGCAATTTGAGGGTTGTAGTTCTGAAGCGTACAAGTTTGGTGACGACTGGGCTGAACATTGCATTATTCCTCTGTTTTATCCCTGAGGCAATAGATCAAGTCCTGTTTCCTTGCTCCTCAATTCTTCCAAATGAAGTGAAGCAGGGACATAATAACATCAGTATTTATATTCTGTTTGATAATAAAAGCAGACCTTTGTAATATGGTGGGCCACCTAGTTATAGTACTGGACATGTATGTTTAAGATTCAAGAACTTCATCTTTATGTAATAACTTAATTAACTTGTGGCTAGCTGTGTTTAGCTTGCATAAGTTTAATTAGGTTAGGCATGGCCTTTTAAATATTTGTGTTCTCTGATCATTGGCCAGAAAGGCTGGGTTAGAATGGGTTTGGAGTCTTAATAATACCTGGAAAGTAATTGATTCCCCATAATAACTATTGGAAAAGCATAATTTATTTATATATTTATATATTTATTTATTTATTTATTTTATTTTATTGCATTTATATGCCGCCCTCTCTCCCGAAGGACTTGGGGCGGCTCACAAATTAAAACCACAATAAATAGACTAAAAAGCAAAGTTAAAAATAAATGCAATAATTAAACCCAGGTTAAAACAGATAAAAAATTAAAACATACGTTAAAAAATTTAATATCCCATCGCATCAGCCAATTTGATTGAAAAGCCATGTCTTCCGATCGCGGCAGAAGGAGCGGAGGTCAGGGGCGGTCCGGAGGTCAGTGGGGAGTTCGTTCCAGAGGGCCGGTGCGCCCACAGAGAACACCATTGCTCTGGGCGAGGGCGTAAATAATATAAATTATATTATTTACAATAATCATGTTTATCAAATAGTTATTAGACGTCGTATATTTATTTCTTTTTTCCAATGCTTGAGAAATCTGCCTGAGTCTCTTTACAGCCTTTTGATCTTAATATAGTAAAGCTTTTGTACAATCATATGAATTTCTGTTTATGCATTTAATTCTTTTGGCTGAAAAGAGGGGAAATCTCTCTGGTTTAGGCCCTAACATTTAGAGAAGTGTTGCAAATTAAGTGGACTCTAAAAGATGTATTTTTTTCTTCTGGGTCTGAACCCAGGAGCTGACTACTGTGCGTGTCCAAGATCCTCGAATACAAAATGAGGGCTCATGGAATTCTTATGTGGATTACAAAATATTTCTCCATGTAAGTATAGAAACACTGGAAAAAAACAGCAGTAAGTAACAAAACAGATTAACATAGTTGTAAGAGACCTTTTGAGGTCTTCCAGTGCATCCCTCTGCACAAGCAAGAGATCCTATACCAATCCACACAAGTAGCTATCCAGTGGTGGGATTCAAATAATTTAACAACTGGTTCACCCAAAGTCAGGTTGATCGTTGTGGGAAGCGTGGCCTATCCCCGTCCTCCAGTTCTACCACATGTAGAACAAGCCTCCTGCAATGGTAACCTGACCCTGGGCAAACCAATTGTTAAATTACACCCTCCACCCCCCGCTGTCAAAGTGGATCCTGGGTGCTATGCTGCAATGGAGAAATGGGAAATGGAGCAGGCAACACAAGGGAAGGAGGAGCAGGGAGAAGAAAGAGGGAAAATGGCCTCCTCCTTCCCTTGCGCTGGCTGCTCCGTTTCCTGTTTCTCCATTGCAGTGCCATGCTGCAGAGCTTGCTCCACCCACCACCACCCAGATGCCCTTGCTTCCCCCAAGCATTTCTTTGCCTACCTGATTTCCAGGTCTGTTACGTTTCTCCGTCATGTTTCATTCCGTCTTGTGCAAGGAAACAAGTTTGTGGGACTAAAAAAAAGTTCAATTAATCAATTCCAACTTCGGGAGATCTTTTTTTTTCTTTTTTCCCCCCACAAACTTTTGTTTCTTGCATGCAATGGTGAGAAACGCAATGGAGAAATGCAATGGACCTCAAAATCAGGTAGGCAAAGAAATGCTTGGGGGAAGCAAGGGCATCTGGGCACTGAAATGAGTCCGTCTCTCTCCAGCAGTTGCATAGACCCACCGGAGGAAAGGCTGGCATCTACTGGCACTTAAATGCGACAGCATTCCAGCTCTGGCCAGGAAGGGGCAGCCAGCATGGGTGCTGCAGGCAGGATGCCCACTCAACTTCAGCACCCTCCGTGACCTACTGGTGCTGCACCAGCGTTTTGGCTTTTGGCTGCCGCCTTATGTGCAGGACCTGCCCCCACTGCCTGATACAGTTTTTGGCTGAGTAATGTGATTGAAAGTTTCTGCCGCTGCTCTCTTGGACTTTTGGGGAGCCCCCCACCCCCAGAAGGAAGTTGAACCAAAACCAGACGTGTTCCAGAAAACACAGATTTTCTGGAACATGTCTAACTGGTTCCCCGAACTCAGCAAAAAATTACGTATCAGTTGTACCGAACTGATGCTAACTGGATGAATCCTACCACTGCAGCTATCTAAAATGCCTCCAGGGTTGAGGTCTCACAACTTTTGAAGGCGAGCTGTTTAATTGTTCTCATTGTTAAGAAATTTCACCTTAGTTCTAGGTTATTTCTCTCCTTGATGAAAAACTATTTTCTTGCATGTTTTACAGAGCACCAGATATGAAACAAACAGCTGCTATTGATATGGAAAAAAAATTGTACTTGATTTTTTACTTCTGTGGAAAAGTCATCCTATTACCTGTGACTTACTTAGTGCAGAAGTAACAAAAAACAGTGGGAATTCCCCATTATTCAGCAAACTGTTATACTTTACAACCATGGGAAAATTGCTTCTCTTTAGAGCACTTTTAAAGTATGTGGAGTTCAGCACCCAGAAGAGAAACAATTTTGGGAGTTGAAATTCACACATCGTAACGTTGCTGAGTCCGGGAAGACAGCCATTTTTTACCCATTTCTTTTTCCACCCATTTGTAGGGATTATTACCTTTGTAGACTTGTAGACTATGCCTACTTGAGGAATACTGCAAATATTTTTCCTGGTTCCCCCTGAAAATCATAAAACTGGCATTTTTGGGATATGTGTGAACCACAGAGCCATGGTGGTACAGTGGTTAGAATACAGTATTGCAGGCTAACTCTGCTTACATTGGCAGGAGTTCAATTCCTTCCATCCTCACTGATTTAAGTCTGATTCAGCCTTCCATCCTTCCGAGGTCAGTAAAATGAGGAGCCAGATTTTGGGGGGCAATATGCTGACCCTGTAAATGCTAAGAGAGTGCTGTAAAGCATTGTGAAATGGTATATAAGTCTAAGTGCTACTGCTGTTGTTGTTTAATGGCTAATTTTCAGCAATGTGTTCCATACTAGGAAGCATGAATCAGGGAATGAGGCTTGATACAGACTGCCCCATTGTCTTCTGAATGAGCTTTGAAGGAAGAGAAATCAATATGCATAGTTTCAGTGTGGACAGAGGAGCTGGCTAGCCTTAGGGGCAGAAACAGGAATTGGACTATTAGTCCCTCATGCAGTTAAAAAGAATGGGAGACAATACACGTAATCCTGGATTTTCAACTACAATTGAACCCCAAAATTCTGTTGCTAAGCAAGATAAGGTGTTAAGTAAGTTTTGCCCCATTTTATGACCTTTCCTGTCACAGCTGTTAAGTGAATCACTGCAGTTTTTATGTTAGTAACATGGTTGTTAAATGAATCTTGCTTCCCCCTTAACTTCGTTTGTCAGAAGGTTACAAATGGTGATCACATGAACCAGCAACATTGCAGCCGTCATAAATACATGCCACTTGCCAAGCATCTGAATTTTGATTGCATGATCATGGTTATGTCATAAGTGTGAAAAATAGTAGTAAGTCACTATTTTCAGTGCCATTGTAACTTTGAATGGTCAGTAAATGAATGGTTGTAAGTCAAGGACTATCTGTATTGTTATGTTCCAGATGGGAACTGCCCTGCAGCATCTGACTGACTGGAATAGACAGAACTTTGGTTTTATGCACCCTTCCTTGAATTATTATTAGAAATTGCAACCAACTTTAATTTATTGTTTCCCCACTTTTTACGTTGCACAGTATGAAACTCTTTGAAAATCAAATTAAATAGAAAGAATAATACATGACAAAAAGAGAATCAGGATGTAACTTTAAAGAGGAAAACAGGCTATGCATGCATTTGTAACTGATATAAACAAAATTGAAAGCTACTTTATACTTTTTTCTTTTTCTTGATTCACCAATTTTCTTTACTCGTTTTTCTTAAATTTGTATTCCTTTTATTACTGCATAAAATTCTTCAATAAAAATCAATTTAAAAAGAAAACCAAATGATTTTTTTAAAAAAAATGACTTTTAATCAGAATTCACTTTTAAAGCCAAAACATGCTATGAAAAGCTGTTTATCATAGCAATTCTCTATTAACACAGCAGCCAGCAGAGGGAGACAGTATAGAAAGAGATTTGGAGTGAAAAAAATAGGTGGAATAAACCTTGTATCAACAACAATCTTTCTTCTTATTCTGCAGACCAATAGTAAAGCTTTCACAGCCAAGACATCTTGTGTGCGCAGACGATATCGTGAATTTGTGTGGTTAAAGAAACAGCTCCAAAAAAATGCTGGCTTGGTGTAAGTGTGAGATTGTGTTTTTGTTGTTGTTGTTAGTTGCAAAGTCGTGTCCGACCCATCGCGAACCCATGGACAACATTCCTCCAGGCCTTCCTGTCCTCCACCAACCTCTGGAGTCCATTTAAAGCTCACACCTATTGCTTCAGTGACTCCATCCAGCCACCTTGTTCTCTGTCATCCCCTTCTTCTTTTGTCCTCAATCTTTCCTAACATTAGGCTCTTCTCCAGTGAGGGTTTTTTAATAATGGCCTAAACCATCAAAGGACATTTGCACGTCATTTGAAAATATTTCAGTGATAAACAAATATAATTTTTTACATTGGTGCTAACACTGACACTTTTAAACTTACCTTAGAAATGTCAATGTTGAAAATATGCTTGAACTGTAATATATAATTATGTAATAAAACTGAATAGAGCTTAGCAAAGAGCTGTAGCTCATTGTCAGAATACATGATCTGCATATAGACAGACCTAGAGTCAATTTCTGAGGTAAAAATATAGTAAGTTGAAGTCTTTCATGGAGGACTATTGGCAATGCAAAAGATAATGATGGTTTTATATTTTGGATTTTACTTTTCATTTTATGCATTTCCAAGAAAGCTTAATGAGCTTGTTGATTTTATTGCAAAATGCAATTTATAAACTTTCAGGAGAGAAAATCCCTAACCTTGACCTATCATATTGGAACCATTCTCCAAAACCTTTTCATAAAACCAACATATAGATATAGCACAATATTGTTTGAAAGTACTGCTTGAGCTTGCAAAGGATTTGAATTTTTGCAGAGAGAACTGATCCAGAAGTCCAACTCTTGGAGAAGATACATTCCTCTTCATCAGCATTGCTGCTGAATTAAATTAGCTTCATTGTAGGCTCCAAACCTTGATGGAAATAGGCTTTTAATAGAATGGTAACACCTATTTTAGTGAAGAACAAGCTCACCGAGTAACAGAAGATTGCTAATTACTTTTTATTATGGATGCATCCTCAAGGAGGGATATATTTTTATATGTATGTAAACCTCTCCTTCATATCCTCTAGGCCTGTCCCAGAACTTCCAGGGAAATCTACTTTCTTTACAGGCAACACTGATGAATTCATTGAGAAACGAAGGCAAGGATTGCAACAGTTCTTAGAGAAGTGAGTGGAAAATGAGGAACAGGATTATTATTGGAGATAGAAGATTTTCTGGATCCCACCTGATTAGAATTTATCATCAAGTTTATAATGGTGTGGAAAAGATAACATAATCAAGAGAGTTTCAATTTATGTGAACAACCAACTTATAACTTAGTTGTGTTTTTTTTAAAAAGCAAAATAAAAAATATGACAAGAAAAAGTCAACATATAGATAGAAAATCTTGGAAAACCCAAAGCCTGTCAAAAAAAGACAGATCTCAGATACAGTTCAATGGTCCTGGCAAATTTCCTAGGAATTTCCTAGGAGTGATATTGATCTCCCCTTCTGCAGCTGTAGGAACAAATCAATAATTGACAGTATTCCCATTACAGTGGCAGAAAGCTTTGATGCCCAGCAGCTCTGCTATTAGGACTGTAACAATGGTGGAGAAAAGCGTGGCAGCGTGGATGGGGAAAGCCATAGATTTGCTACAAAAACTTCTTTCCTTTCCTTTCCTTTCCTTCAGTACCGGAAGAATTATATGCTAGCCCTATAGTTGGCACATCCTTTCCCCTTCTCAGTGGAAACATTGCAGTGGAAATGAACAAAGGCTGGCCAAAGCTGCCAGCAGATTTTTTTAAAAAGAAAGGTGGGGGATGGGGTGTTTCTTCTACCATAGAGTCTCACTTCATACATTGAGAGTCACTCTGCCTATAAGAATCTTAGCTGTGCTTCAGCAGGAAAGGTATTGACCTTAAGTAGAAAGTGTTGTTTCTGAAGATCTGATTGTTGTAGCGTTTGTGCTTAGAATTTTCAATTTTTCTGTTCATATTCTAGGACAGTACAGAATGTTGTACTCCTTTCAGATAGCCAGCTGCACCTTTTCCTACAAAGCCAGCTCTCTGTACTGGAAATTGAAGCTTATGTGCAGGGTCGTGGCCCTATGAGTGTCACTGATGCCATTCTCCACTATGCCAGGTCCAACTGTGGTTGGATTCAAGAGGACAATCATTCAGCTTTGCTGGCTGTGCATGACTTTGGCAACAGGTGAGTGGAATGGATGTAATGGTCCAGAAGACAGTAATCACAGTTTCTTTTCCAGGATGTTTTGTACTTCCTGTCTTCTATGTTTGCCCATGGCTTCCCTCTCTTTTTATCAGTCCTTGTTTACAAGATCTCTGATACAGATTGCGTTAGAGCTGTAGAAATAAAGTTTTTCAGATTCCAAAGTCAATTCTGGAGGGGACACTTAGATATGGGACTTTAACTTCTCTGTAATAATGTCAGTTGCATGAAAATGACAGGGGCATAAGTATGAATGAGATGGGGAAGTAGGTGCTTGGAGTATGATTGCATATATGATCTGAGCTTTGGAATTTGCATGTATCATAGGGCTCAAAACCCAGCAATAAATGTGAGTGTAGAGCCAGAAGGATTGACCACAGCCATTTGGTGCTGAATCCAGCAGCTAATCTCCTTTCTCTTAACCCACCTAATAGGAAATGGAAGTGGGAGATCGCTATTTGGCTGGAAATTGATTGTTTATGTGTTCAACTGTTGACTTTCTGTCTGTTGTGTCTGTCTCTCAGACTGGCTCTGTTTCCTTCTTAATGAAGAATCACTTCTAGAACTTTTGATTAAGCAGTTATGACAGTCAGGTATTATTTTGGTAGATATATGATTTTCTAGCAGAAAAAGCTCCCGACTTCTCATTCTTTTGTACCAAAATTTATGGCATCATTTTCTTCCTTGATTCAATGGAATTTCAATGGAATTCCCAAATACATTCAGATTTGATTATAATTTGTATCCAGTCCATATGGAAAAATATATCATCATTCTTTTTTATTCCATATCCCAAGTTTTAATTGCATGCAGAATTTGGAGTAGCAGATGTTAAAATGGTTTTGTCACACTCTCTAGAATCCTAGCATCTATTATCTTGTAAGGGATTCTTATATATATCTGTAAAATGTGGTAGTTTGTTTCTGTAAGATATTGAGTTAGTTATGGTGAAGACAGTTTTAGATATGTGTTTACCTTCCAGACATTTCTATACTTGCATCAAATTACATCACAAACAACAAACTTTGGACAACATCAGGGGTGAAATCCAGCAGGTTCTAACAGGTTCTGGAGAACCAGTAGCGGAAATTTTGAGTAGTTCAGAGAACTGGC
>JANHFM010001763.1:361702-373147 GCA_032468115.1 Grayia smithii | reverse complement strand
CTATTCTATTCTATTCTATTCTATTCTATTCTATTCTATTCTATTCTATTCTATTTTATTCTATTCTATTCTATTCTTCTGTCCTATCCTATCCTATCCTATCCTATCGTATCCTATCCTATCCTATCCTATCCTATCCTATCCTATCCTATCCTATCCCATTCTGATCAATTGTCATTGACCCATTCCATTCCATTCTATTATTGATCCATTCCGTTCTCCAGTAAGAGGAACATTGGAGCTATTTTTAATGTACTATTTTTTACCTTCAAGTTAATCTTCTGTTGCTGATTTTAAGCCCTCTGGTTGCCATGGAAACTGCTGCAGCTCTTAGCTGTGTGCTCCTCAGAGACTTAATTGCATTCCAAGTTTCAGAAACTTTCTATTAACCTTCACCTGGCAGTGAGACATGTGTGATGCCAGATAATGAGCTGAATTAATTGTCTGATATGATGGATCTCTTCTCCTCATCTTTACATTTCTTTCCTCAAATATCCTTCCTCTCTATCAATTGAGATTTCCTGTAAATATCTGCAAGGATGCGTCTGGCCCTATCTTAAAAAATGCCTGATGTCATGGCAACTGACAGTAACATTCAGGGTGCTCAAAACAAAGTCCAAGATGGTAGTGCAGGAGGCCAGGCTCGATGTGACCATGAAGAATGACTACTGACATGTCATTGTGATGGGTGGGAGATTGCTTTCTTTGGTCTCTGGGTTCTTTTCAACAGTGGCAAATTTCAGTCTCTCTTGAGACGAATTTGGAAGAATGGATACGCATATCCTTTTTCAGCTTGGTTGCCTTTGATCACTGAGTAATTTTGGGTTACTAGTGGGCAAGTATTGCCCTTTCTTAGAAAGGCTACTCTGCTCACTGGCAGGATGCGAACATTTCTGGATTATAGCTTGTTGGCAACACTCTAAGCTACTGTCAGACCTGTCCCACCTTAGATCTCTAGGAAAGAAAGACCCTCGATTCCATTTGATTTAAGTGATAGGATCCTTTACTACAAGTTCTTTTATTACAATTAAGTGGTCGCAGCAAAAATAAAGCTGAATCTTGGCCCTGGCCCTCCCCCCTTGACCAGTCCACCAGTGTCCAATAGTATACTGTAGTTTTGCTGTAGTTTTGCATTCTGTTCCCAAGGACACCAGGCCAGGTGTCCTTGGTGGCTGGTTTACTCTGGTTTGGCATTTCTGGTTTTTGTCAGTGTGTCTCCCATTCTGCATTTGTCATCTCATTCCCATGCCTGAACTTTACTATCCTAAATACCTTCCGTCGTCCCTGTTTTTTTATGGTAGGACGCCAGTGAAGCGAAGAAGCTGAAGAAAGCACGTCTGACAGCTATTTAGTGGAAGCAGAAGCACTAACAGGGAGTAATAGTTGCGGCAATGTCCTTTCTGAAGGCCCAAATCACTCCTTCGAAGTTGTGTTTGTGAAGAATGGACAGCTCCGATACTTATTCCTGAAATGGGTATACAACACCTTTGCATCACATGCTTTCAGATTGAGGTATATCAGGTGCAAAAGTTAAAAAGAAATTAAACAAAATAATAGCAATTGCACTTAGACTTATATCCCGCTTCACAGTGCTTTATCGCCTTTCTACGCGGTTTACAGAGTCAGCAACCCCAACAATCTGGGTCCTTAATTTAGTGAACTCAGAAGGATGGAAGGCTGAGTCATCCTTGAGTCTGGTGAGATATATGAACTGCCAAACTGTTGGCAGCTGGTGATCAGTGGAAGTAGTCTGCAGTACTGCACTCTAACCACTGAGCCACCGCGGCTCTTAATACCACATACATTGCAATATATTGTATTGTTAAAATAAATACAACAGTGTAAAGGTACAGTTAAATAAATAAATACAGCAGTATAAAGGTACAGTTAAATTATAGAACATGTATACCTTAAAGTGCTTTCGCAAATAAAACAATTTTAACTAGGAACCAGAAAGGAGAGACAAACTTCCTGTGTACTGCCATTCTAAAATCAGAGGCATTTAATAAATGTAATAAATGTAATTTAATAAATGACATTCTGAGAGCCACCTTCTCTCCAGACACTGTACACTCACATTTGTGATTGCCATCCCTTTGGGACAAACACAAAATCACCCTCCCTGTTCAGACCAGGGTGAAATCCAGCAGGTTCTAACAGGTTCTGGAGAACTGATAGCGGAAATTTTGATAGTTCGGAGAACCAGCAAATACCACCTCTGGTTGGCCCCAGAGTGGGGTGGGAATGGAGATTTTGCAATATCCTTCCCCTGCCATGCCCACCAAACCACTCCCACAGAACCAGTAGGGAAAAATTTTGGATTTCACCCCGGGACAAAATCCTTTTCTGTCTCCTCAAGATGTCACCTTCATCTGATTCCCCAGTCCATACCTGTTGTCCTTCATTATATCATTATTAAACTAGTACTTTCCCCCTTAACCTGATAGACATTTTGCTATGGATACAATCTAATGTGTTTTATTAATCATTCTGTGACATAGCCAGGGAATCTCTAGCTTGAAACCTATTGGCCACTTAGGCTGTTGCGGTTATAGCAACTTTCCTATTAGACTTTTGCATTACTGTTAGTATATTCTGATTTAAGCAGACTTTACCAACCAGATCTCTTCTGGTATTCCCCTGGAACTGCTGGCATTGATATTGGTGCCCTTTCAGAAACTGGGGCATAACATTTGGACATCAGAAAAAGTTCATAGACCTCTGGTCATGGTTCTAGATCATGAAACTCTGATCAGCAGAATTCTGGGAATGAATCAGCATCTTGAAATTAAATATCTCTTTCTTTCTCTATTGTTCTCAACTCTCCTGGTATGTGCTCAAGTTTTGATGAAGAAAGCCAATTTGTCCAAAGCTCCATAGAACCACACTCTCATTGGAGTGATGTCAGCATAGATGGCAACAAATTGGAGAGTCCATGTTCTGAGGAAGATGACCATCAACCAACAGGACTACTACAGGCTGGTTCCACAGCATCAAGTCACCACATCAACAATTAGCGGGAATAAAAAAAAAGCCCATTCAGAATGTGCTTTGAAGCTCAGCATAAACTTTTGCCACTTTGTTGAAAATTATTTGGATTATTAGAACTCCAGGTGGAAATGTTTGGATTATTCCTAGTGGCTTGGGTGTGAACAAGCCTGGACCAGTGAAATGTTTGAACAATTAGAATTGAAGCTTATGAATGCAGAAGTAGTTTTCCAGTATGCTTTTTTCTGTTCTTCCACCTTGATCCACCCTCAAGTCTTCCTCAACTTTTTGTATATTTTGACAAATTATCCTGTATAGGAAAGTGCTCTGGCTTGTTGACTATGTTCTCTTCCCTCATCCTCCATATCTATAACTGATAATGCTTGTTGCAAAACCCCAGCTGTCTTTTGTAGGTGTATCAAAACTATTTGCCTGCAGTACAACTTCTTTTTAAGATGGTGCCAGAAGGCCCACCTGCTTGCCATGAATGCCAAATCCACATCTGGGTTCATTGGTAGATATACAAGCTGGGACAAATGGCCAGACTCCCTCCCCAATTCATTATTGCTGGAGCTGCTAAGAGGAGCATGTTATAAATATACAAGAGAAATGAGGAATGATAGTTTGTATTCTTCTTAATTGTTAGATGCACATCCTGGGAAGAGTCATTCTTGCTATTTTTCATTGCTTTGACACAGCACATAATTTGACAAGGAGACAGTAATAAACCCCATCTAATATACTAAATAAGAATTGTACTTGTTTGCCTCTAAGTCCTCTTATCAGTATCATTGTTATAGCAGCAGCAAAACAGCAATTCTATAAGTCTAGATATTTTAGTTTGCAGATTTCTTATTTGACTTGTTTGATCTTTGAGCAAAATAATAGAATTGAAATCAACAGACTCTGAAGAGCCTGGAAGAGTCTGCAAGAGATATTTCATTCCCTTCCTTTTTCTTCCCTTCCCCCTGCATTTCCACACACTACACAATAGATGCTAAATATCAAACCTACGTTATCTCTCTCCTAGTTTTTGTCCTTTAAACTGGGCAGAGAAACATGAATAAGGCAATTTTTGCCACAAGTAGATATTTATCCTATGGGCAGTGGCTTTGTTTTGTTTGTTTAATTAAAATACTTGAGGTTTTTTTTTTGTTTTCTTTGTGTTCCCTTCTCTTGTGATGACAATCTCAAAAAATGTACATGAAAGCAGAACAATTATTACTTTAAAAAAATAGTACATTGCCTATTCCTCTCTTCCCACTCTATTTTGTGATTGTCATTTTAATTTTACTTTTATTATAGAACACACAAAGGAACAATGCTTAAACCTATAGAAAAAAAATTAGTAAAACAAATATTTTTTTAAAAAAATGGCCTGTTTTCATGTAGGTGTGAAATACACAGTACACATACATGTGTGCACAAATCCACACAAACCATTTCACTGAATGATTGCCATACTTTATAATTATCCATATCTAAACTATGTCAGTAAGTGATTTGCTTGTAAAATATTAATCCTGTAGACTTCTGAATTGTTGGGACCATATATTTATTTTTCCAATGCTGAAATCTTTTAATATAAACAGAGAATCTACTTTCTTTATATGCATAAGAATAAGGTTCAAAATGAACATCTGGAAATATTAAATCTTGACTCAAAATTGACTTAATACATGTAACAGTTTCTTCCCCCAATGGAACCTTTGTAGGACCCTGTATAAACATATATTTAATCAAAGCATTGATTTCACTGCTGTTCCCATCATCTGAGGATTTACTCAAGCTTCTTCAATGTTTGTGATGAGGACCTGGGAGAAAATGAATTACCTTTTCTTTCATGATGTTACAGTTTGTAGAGTAAGAATAAAGTAAACCCATACTAGACTTGCCTTTAGTTGATGTTTCTCAGTATGTGGGTCATCAAGAAAACTGCAACAGGTTGCAAAATGGTAATATTCAGCAGCAGGTTCCTCAGTTGTATCCGTAATCTATTGTCATAAAATTACAACATGCCAATCCTATCATAAGTGCATTATGCTTACAAGAAATCCCTCAATTTATATTAAAAAAACCCACCACACTGTTTTCAAACCAACTACCTTTCTCACACCAAACTTGATCCAAGTTCGTTTTGTCAGCCAAGAGTTGCCAAATCCATTTGGAATCAACACTTCAGATTCAGATTCCCTGCCACCTGTAAATATGTGCATATTACACTCTCGTATATACAGTATATGTGGGTATACGCTTGCCAGAAGCCCCACTCTTATAAATGGCATGGTCAGGACAAGGAATGTTATTACCATAATAAGTACAAATTAAAATTAACTGTGAGATAAGTTACCATATTAATACAATTAACTGATAGCCAGTTTATGCCGTGATGGCGTGCCGTGATGGCACGCGTGCTAGAAGTGGCACACAGAGCCATCTTTCCGGGCATGCCAGACATCTCCTGTTGCTCTTCCAGGTTCCAGCATGCTAGCTGGTCTTCATGTGCATGGGAGTACCCGAAACAGGAAGAGCAGCTCCCTGGTGTGTATGGGAAGCTGAGCTGGTTTCTGGCGTGCGCATACACGCCGGCTAGTTGGTTTTCGTGTGCACATGCGTGCCAGAAACTGAAAGTCCAGGTGACCAGTGTGCATGTCTTCCAGAAACTGCTCTTCCAGTTTCTGGCGCTCCTGCATGTGCGTGCCGAGGAGCTGCTCTTCTGGTTTCCGGTGCTCCTCCCCGTGTGCATTTACTCTCCCGTTTCAGCACTTGGTCTAGTGTTTAAAGTAAAAAGCTAGAAACTGGGGGGGGGGGGGGCATAAATTCTACTTGAACTTAGCCAGAAAGTCAGCTGGGTGACTTTGGGTCAGTTAGACTGTCTCAGCCCAATTCACTTTAGAGGGTTGTTGTGAGGAAAATGAGAGGAGGAAGGGTGTGTTGGATATGTTTACTGCTTTGACTTATTTATAAAAATAAAGGGATACAAATAAATAACAGATCCCACATTTCAACTATTCTCACATAAACATATTTGCATATGTACACATATATATGGGCTTTCTTCTAGCAAAATATGGAAACCCTGGGGAAGAAAGATGTAGGTGATATAAGGGGAAAAAAGGATATGCTATGAAGAAAAGAAAAAAAAAGTGAGGCCCAAAACTAAATGAGTTTGAAGAATGATAACCAACCAAAAGAAAATAGAAAAGCTCCCTTTTCAGGCAGGATTAAATTCACCACACAAATAACCCTTTTCAAGCCTCAATTAATCTTTAGGCTAAACATCAAAAGCAGGCATGTGATATCCTATCTAATGGATGCATTTAGGGCTAATTCTTTATTTTCAATCACATCGGTTATCAGAGAATGTAAGGCTTGTATTATCCGTAAACATGGCACCTTTCATTCCTGCAGACAAAACAAAATATACTATTACTTTTAACAAGGATTGTTTTGGACAGACACACTCACCTCACACACAAATGAGTTCTTGTGCTACAATAGATTGACTTGAAGTAGCTAAGACACAATAGGCAATGCCATCTCTCCTTCCAATTCTAAAAATGCAAATCTTTGCATTTGCTAGAGGTGGAACCTTCAGTCAATGTGATTGAGGGGTGTCATATTTCTTTGAGCTGGCCTTGATACTATGGCAATTTTTTCCTTCTCAGATGACTTCTTTACCTTAAAGATAATTTGTTGGAAACTGTGTGATGGTCAAAATTAAAGCAACCATTAGAGATACAAAAAAAAATAGATATCTTTCTGTTTCATCTCTACCAAGGGAATATGTGTGTTTCTAGCAGGGAATACTTACATAACAATTATCACTTAATTGTTACATAAGAACTTTGTAGGAGATCACCCACTTCTACAGTTACTACTGTAGTAACTGTAGTGGAGTTACTATAGATAAGGCCATTGGAGACCTTTAATAAAGAAAGTTTCCTACAATGGACTTTCCCATTGCTTATAGTAGATTTTGATATAGATGAGGATAGCATATGGGCCATAGCTGAGTATGCAGGCTATTTTGTGTTTGGAACTTGCACCAGATAAGATTCTTGGACAGTTTTGCTTGATGATGGACCAATGGAGTATAGAGATTCAAAATCTCAGTTAAGCAGGAAATCTATTGATAGCTCTCTTAATTATATATATCTGTATATGGCTGTATGTGTATATATATTGGAAAGCTTTCTAAATCTGTTCTCTCAAGGTGCTGCACTACAAACAAATTCCCAGCACAAACAAATTCCCAGCACACTAGCTGGGAATTTGGGGAAACATAGTCCCAATATACTGCTGTGTTGTTTTAGTTGCATGGAATTGGTGGAATTAATTTTTCTCAGGTCCTTCCAGTACCATAAGATCCCCAAGGACCCATGCATGAAGTATCTTGTGGGATATTGTGTTAGAAGGGTATGTACAAAACAATACTGGAATTTGGAACTCAATATGTTTTTAAAGAATCGAGATGGTTGTCAACCTCCTCAGACTGCAGTTCTACATTTCAGGGGCATTTTGGATCTCTGTCGCATAAGGGATTAAGCCAAGCACACAGGTGGAGGGCACGGGAAGAGGACTTTGAAACCTATGGAGGAACATTCTCAAAATGTCAAAAGAAGTTCACTTTAAAGAAAAACTCAAAAGAGAACAAGCCTCTTCTCACTAGCCAGATGCTCACTAATGACAGCTACTCTGCTGATTGGCCAGGCTGCCTCATGAATATTGATGGCAACGCATGATCCAAATGGCACAGCTGTGCAACCACCTGCCCTTGCCAGCTTAGCTTTCGAAGCTTCCAGAGAGTTGCTTGGAGCTTTTGGGAGATTTGATTTCCCATCCTCTTGAAAACTCCATACCAATCTTCTTGTTCTCTTTTGACTGAAGCCCGCCTTTCTTTTCCGGTTAGGAGAGATATAAGGAGGTGATAACCAGAGGAATCAATGCAATTTAAGCGGAGTTTTACTTTTATCCAAGTTCAGTTTTTACACTTATTTCCAGTATGAGATAGTATATAGAATCAGGACATATAAAAAGATGATTGCCTTTATTCAACTAGCAGTTAACTTGCTCCAAATTGTGTGGACTATTTCTTCTAGTACATGCTGCAAAATGAAATATCAACAACCAATGAAGGCACATAAGGTAAAAGTTTCCCTCGCACATATATGCTAGTCGTTCCCGACTCTAGGGGGTGGTACTCATCTCTGTTTCAAAGCCGAAGAGCACAAAAGGTAGTACTAATCTCAAGCTGCAAGTGTTAATGTTTATGTTTGATCATTCCCATTAGTTTTTTTTTAAAGCAGCTACCGGTATACTGTATAATGATTGCAAGTATAAATCTAACATAGCAAGGCAAGGACTCTGTTAGGAGAGCTGTGTTCAGTTTGATATTTTCTCCATCAGAGTTCTTTTCTAATGCAAGAGAGTGTAGTACAGTACAGCCCAGCTGCAGGTTGTAGCTCAGAATTTCTACTCCTCCTCCTTATCCAATGGCCATAATGTCTCCAGGTTATCACAATGCAATGGAAGCCAGGACTCACTCAACAAGAAGAGAGCCCTATAAGTATTTTAAGAATGGGTTAGACAAATTCACATGAAGTAGTCTATCCATTATTATTAAAGTGGACCAATAAGTGGAGTAATTAGAACCTGCCTCTCTCTGAACATCAATTTTTGATGTCAAGGGTTCAATTCTTTCCTAATCTGGTGACTTTCATTTGTATCAGGATTGCATCCTCATAATGCTGCTTTGGAATCAAAATGCTAATAATATCTTCCAGAGGCATTGGCTAGCTACAGCTGTGTTATCTGATTTTACAATAATGCTATATGTGGTCTGTATTAAAGTCAGTGGAAATTTTTTCTTTGCAGTTGGGAGCAAAGATTATAGAGTCCCCCTATAAATAGTTTGAGCTGGCTAGAAAGTTTTTCTTTTTAATTTTTGCTCAGAGAAATGATAACGTGACTCTACTGTACTTGGACAAGGCTTTGTTAGCCTGACCCTTCACAAAGGATCCTAGGAGCAAGATTAAGTCATGCTGAGCTTCTGATATGATCATCCTTGGAATATGTTAAATCAATGTGCAAGAAGAAAATCTCCAAGTCTTCTTAACTTCCAATCATATACAAATTCTGGAAGTATGAATTTTATTTCTCACAAGTTGTGCAAACAAGTTGTCCTGTTAAAATACCACTGGACATATGCAGAATTGTAATCTCTATTACTTTTATTACATAGTACAAATGTATGGCATTTCATGAGTTAAAAAGAAAAAAATACATGATTCCCTCCTGGAGTAAGAGCAATATCAACATCTGCATGCTTTATTTTTAGGTTTAAGCTGATTTAATCTTCCTGCTGCCCTGGGATCCATTTATTAGGCTCCCTGCGAAGGACTAATGGCTTGGCAGTTCTTTTATTCATAATGAGTTCTTAGCTCAAGTGTTGGTCTGTCTTTCCCTTTTTTAGGCCTTTACTTGATCCTACTTATGCAGCTTCAAATTTCAGAGGCTGAAAATGATAGCTGGGAGCTAAGAATCTTCTTTGAATCATTGATTATATAAGGAAAGAGGAAATAAGAATTGCACATGCTCAGGTGATTCTCATTTCTGCTGGGTTCTTCTAAGAGAAACTGTTGGAAGGATGCTCCATATCTGAAGGCTGGTTTGCTTCGTTCACCTTCCTGTTTCAAAAGGTGCTAAGAAGCCTCATTGACGGCTTCCCTCTTCCTGACTGGTTGTTTCAAACTATGATTTTCTGGGTGTGTGAACAACAACAAGCTGATAGCTGGATCTAGTGTTGGAGACATGAACATTCCCCCAGCTTGTTTCTTTCTCTTTCTCTCTTTTTCCCCTGCTGTTGGCTGGATTTCTGACAGAGCATCATTATTAAGGCTCCCCAAGTCTCTCTGCCTTCTGCTCCATTCCAAGTTTCTCTTGGCAGTCGTTTGCCCTTTTGTTGTTGTTGTTGTTTTAAAATAGAGAAAGTGATTTCTGCTGCGCCTGCCAGCAGCCTGGAATTTCAGGGTGGTGATTAGGGGGAAAAAAGAGGGGAAAAGGGAGGGAAAGAAGGAGGGAGGGAGGTTGAGTGCTGTGCTATAACAGGCTCATTAAGCTCAGGGTGGCAGGGTGGCAGCTGTGGATCGAGATGTGGGCAGCCATCTGAGACGCTGAGAGAAAAAGAGATGCATCTCTCCATCAAGGCCTGGACATGAATCCTGTGCTTTGATGCTCCATGGGTAGCCCCTGCCAGGGAGTGAGAGAAACCACCAGACTTGGTTTGAACCAAGATTTCAGTCAGAACTTTCCAGCACCAGAATCTGCCATAGCTCACCTGGATTGGGATGTTTTCATTAGATGTTTTCTTTGACAACATTTTATTTCATGTTTTGCCTTTTCCTAATACCAATCTCTGCTCTTTCGGTTTGATTCACTAATGCAAAGCTGAGCCCAGCCGATAGCATCAAATGCAGCCTTCTGAAAGTTTAGGTGCACCATAGAGAGATCTCTAAAAACCGGTTACTCAGTTGCAACACAAAGGGGCAAATTAATAAATGCATCATTATAAGTAATTAATTCATGTTTAATGTTAATAATTCAAATAATTTCAGTTCCGAATAAACTGGCATTTTTTGGCATGCAACCCTGTTCTAAAATAAACACAATTAACTCTACCTAAACCTAAAATTAAATGTGTATGTGGCACTTCCCCCCACAGAAGCCACCAAAGTTGCAAAATAATGAAGATTCCACTCACCATGTGCAGAGTGCATTTCTTTCATGGCCAGATATATATAATATGGGACACAGAGAAAGAGTTTTTAAGCTCAGGAATATGCTTTCCAAAGAAATATATTTTTATAGTAGTTTTTTTTAAATGTGATTTTGTAACTATCTGGGACATACTGGTATATAGAAAATAGCCAGCAGTCTCAATTTCTACACTAAGAAATCCAAGCTCCAAATACTTGGAATGGTCTCTCAGATTTGGGGCCAGAGACCCATTCCACTTTCAAGGGGAAGGGGTTCTCTAGTCTTCAGTCATGCCCTAGTATGTCATGTAATTTCTCAAGGGAATTAAATTCCCTTTTCAAAAATGTTGTAATTCTAGAAATAAAAATGTTAAATTATAAATTTTATTAATGATTAGTCACTACTGAGGTCTTCATTAAGGCTAAGAGTAGAATGGTGCATTGAGGTGCCTTAAACTACTTTGCTGGGTTATTGTAAGGATTACTAAACTGCTTTAAATGTGTTAATGTTTAATTGCAATGAGAGCTCAATAGAAATACACAGGATTATCCTCTTTGGTGTCTTCATTTCCAGTCAGCAACAACCAATTATAAGTTATATTGCATTGGAGAAACCTGGCAGATTATTTATTTATTTATTTATTGACATTTATATGCTGCCCATCTCCCGAGGGACTCGGGGCGGCTTACATAAAAAAGA